>JAVJIF010001487.1:0-191444 GCA_038442645.1 Agave tequilana
ACAACATAATTGGTATACACAAATAATATCTGTAACAAAAAGATAACACTCATCATCAGAATGTATGCCATACAGCCGCATGTTTTCTTGCAGAAGATACAATGAGCAGTTTGATGGGAAAAAGGAGACGGAAACTGGACACGCCATTCTCTCTATCGCCAGATCACATGTCACAAGCTGCAATTTCTACACAGGTTACAATGGTTACAAGCACAAGCTGCAAGAAGCCACTCCAAGACACTAGCAGCTGCAGGCGCGGGAACATCTGGCAAAACGAATGTCTCAACTTTGTATGTTTGCTTTGTTTCCTGCGAGAATGAGGGATATCTCCAACCCTCGGCTGAATGCTTCATTAAATAGAAGCCGAGATTGGAAGGTGGAAAAAAATGGGAACCACGACAACACTGCAATGGGCACAAAGATAATCATGCCCATTCCAGCATCATACATGCGAGATACCTCCCGCACTCAGTCCCACAACCCTAAGCTCCTAACAAATCTCTTCCATGTGAAGGTTATGCAGGTTAGTACCAGTCACCAGAAATCCAATCTGAAGTTGCATAATGCCCAATCAAAATCAATAGGTTATGGATCACTATAAATGTATCAGTAAACAGAGCTGATACAGATGTCAATATATATATGAGAGAAATATAAATCAGCTGACACAGGAGGCAACTCCCTCTTATGTCGCACTCAAAAATCAATTTTCCGAGTGAATTTTAAGATCCGACCACACATTATCATCTTCATATTCTAAGATATACACATATAAAAAATCAAGTGATTGAAGTTTGTTTACTCCATTTTCTTTGGGTTCAAACATTAACGGCTTTTTAATAATAGAACAAAATGGAACGATTAGATCAATGAGTAAACGAATTTCAAATCACTTGATTTTTTATATGTGTATATTTTAGAATATGAATATGATAATGTGCGATCGGATCTTGAAAGTTCACTCGGAAAATATGATTTTTGAGTGCGACATAGGAGGGACTTGCCTCCTGTGTCAGCTGATTTACATTTCTCTCTCTCTCTCTCTCTCTCTCTCTCTCTATATATTATATATATATATATATATATATATATATATATATATATATATATATATATATATATGAGAGGTCTTCGCGAAGACCGTGAGAAAACCATATAGGAGCGATCATGTGAATGATCCGAACCGTTCATCTTGATATAGATACTTATTTAGGTTACTAATAAAAATCACACGATTCCGAGTTTTTTTACCCATGTAACAAGTGGTTACAAAATAGACATTATATTCGCCGTAGAATAAAGATGTCATTTGATGCATGAGTTAAAAAGCTCAGAATCGCGTGATTTTTTATTGATAGCCTATCTAGAGTATGTAGATCAAGATGAACGGTTCGAATCATCTACGGAATCGCTCCTATATGATTTTCTCACGAAGTTTATTTGAGAAAGTTTCTCGCTAGAAGAGTTTCCTATAATATATATATATATATATATATATATATATATATATATATATATATATATATATATATATATATATATATATATATATTTGTTCCTAATAGCGAGTACGAGTATGAATAAAGATAATGTTAAGGTATTAAACTCAATTTCCGTATTTCTTAAAGCAAATATGAACATGATCATATAAATAATAATAATTGGACATTACTAAAATGATTAACAGTTAGAGAGAAAATTGGTTCAACATTTTGTCAAAATATCTTTCTGCATGTCACAAAGTAAATTAAAGAATACCATATGATAATGGACATATTCTTTTACCTTGAGAATCATATATCCATTTATTTTGCAAATTTTCTTAAAGTAGTATTTGGATACAGCTATTGAAAGCATTGATTGCAGTGGAATGCCAATTCTAAACAAATGGATACCAAAATATATTTGTCAAGATATAAATCAAAATCAGATAAAGATTGGATTAATTTGATTTGTTTGATCAGAATATCAGCGTTTGCACAAGGTGTCAAGAGTGTGGCAGTTGCATGCAAGAATGCAAGCACATGGGAATGGCTGTATATGAGCAAACCTCTATAGCACCAACAATTAACTGTAATAATCCTCACCAAAAAAACAAAAACAACAAAAAACTGTGATAGCATGTTCGCCCCTCTGAAAAGACCCTAAGGTTCCCACAAAATGCCACTTGCACCAACGTAGAAGGAAAAATGTCTTCCTAGATTCTACAAAATGATAAAAGCTGGAGGTTTTGATTGAGAAAAGTGAAGACTTAAGCTAAACTAAAGATAAAATGGACGAGCCCATTAGGCTATTAGTTAGAGAATTCTGGTTGCTGTTTTACTTTAATAAGAACGCATTCAACTTCATGTTTGAGGAAGTTCACTCAAAGAAGCATATAATACAAAAAAAATACAAAAACAAGAGCAGTAGCATCAGCATCAGCTACTACAATAGGTTGATTTTCTTTTTTTAAAGAACACAAATAAGCTTTGATGCTTTACCAGGTAATAAGGGTTATTATAATTAGTGGAATTATTAGTATCATCATCATCATCATCATCATCATATTATTATTATTATTATTGTTATTATAATAAGGCTTGTTAATGTCATACCTTATAGTCACTGTCAAGTTTGATGATGATGATGATGATGATGGTCGCATGTAACATACTCCCTCCGTCCGCATATTGTGGGCGGATTTTGACGGGCACGAATTTTAAGAAACTCTAGTTGAAAGTTTGAGTATCAGGGAAATTTCATTTTTACCCTTACAACTAGTTAAAAAGAAGAATGGTATTTTTGTTATAAAGAGAAAATGTAAGGGTATTACTCTGTACCCTATATTGGGAATGGTAAAAGTAGCATTGGGATTCAAAATGGACCAATAATTTGGGACAAATTTTTTTTCTCCAAAAAGTGAACTACTATTTCTGGACAGAGGGACTAATATGGAGCTTAAAATTTCACAGTTGAACTGCCAACATGATTATGACATCTTGAGTAGCAAGCATTCATCAGAAATGAAATAAACAGATTAAAAATTCAGTTAATTAATAAGGTCGGGTTTCATCCTTTGTATATTCATTGTTAAGCAATCAGAATACTAGTTCTAACACTAAGACAAGAATGCATACTAATTGCTACAAGCATCACTCTGCGTAGTTAAATCAGAATAAAAGAAAGATCTTTACTTTGTTTTGTCAAACATGTACATATTTGGGTAAATGTAAAACCACTAAAGTCCCCAAATTATTTTTCCTTAGAGATTGTCAATAAGTGAACTAGGTAAATTGTAAAAACTATAAACTTACACATAACATGACCCAGTCAGTGGGTATGAACGCCAGAAGACCAGCAAACAAATCGGGAATTGAAAGCTTAGTAAATGCAACAAACAGAAACATGGCTGCAATAAGGCCTAGTGATGTAACACCTTGTATAAACAGCAACATAAGCTGAAATTTGGTTGATTTCTTGGGACTAAATGTGAAGACCTGCATAGTCGACATGTTAACCTTTTAGAAAGGGAGAAAAAGTTATGAAAAATATATCATTATGAAAAATGGAGAAAGATGGAGATCAAATGGCACAAATACTAACCTTAAATATCATAACAATTCCAAACAGCACAGCCCATGAAAAGCCATAAATCTGGATAGGGGACATGAAGCCATTACTTTTAAGTTCATATGCAACAAAACTAGAACATGTAAAAGTTGTCCAGGAATTGATATTATATATTTTACATTCCTAATACTTGCTTAAACCATATTGACTTTAATTTTAGTCAAAGTTGCTGCTTTTCACAAGGTTCAAATTGCACAATATACTCAATGCTTAGATTTCTTAAATTCACGTTTCCATTTCTCAATGCGAGGAGAATGAGGACAAAAGCCATAGCCATAATGACTATGCAGCTATTTAGAAGTTGTTCTCCAGCAAAGTTCGTAATCATTTTTTAAATGTATACTACGATTAAGTTGTTAGGAACTACTAGTTAGAAAATTAAACTAATGAAATTATTGCTACAAAATTATATTCATAGAATATAGAATAATGTAATATCTCTGTAATTAATGGGGCATGAAAATTGCACAACTATCTCTTGTTAGTTACACAACCTTTTGTGATTAATTTGAAAAGTATAAGTTTCAATTCACCTATGGACCCAGATGATAATATTTTGTACTGGGGTCCAATGATAATTTTACTAGTCATTTGTAACATTGTGGCATCATGACAGTTATTACACTGATTCCATTGCTCAACTAAAAAGGTGATTAAATTGAAAAATAAACTGAGTATAAGTTTCAATTCACTTATGAACTCACATGGTAACTTTATTTTGTAGCGGGTACAAATGATAATTTTATTAATTGAGCAATGATAGAGTAATAACTGCCTAGGCAATGACGCAAAATGTTATAAATGATATATAGCAGCATGATATGGAATTCTTTTCAGTAAGACCACAATACCCAAGAATTAGCTGGTCAATGTGGTCATGATTTTAATTTCAAAGGGACAAATGGATGAAGTATCCAAATCCAATGGCAAGCGTGATAAAATAAACTCAAGGTGGTTCCCAGGACAACCCCCACCCATCCACCCATCCACCCACCCCCCCCCCCCCCAAAAAAAAAAAAAAAAACCGATGCGCGCACACACACACAGACAAAAGAAGATATAACCCATGCGGCCCACTGTAACCCATGCGGCCCACTGCAAGTTACAAATAGGACCACATGGCTGTTTCTTGTAAAAACCTAGACCCAAGCTTGACGGGCAGGGTATAGGTTCTTGTTAAATACCTTGTCGTTAACCTGATACAATGTCTATATATCCCACCCAGATCTGAACCTCAACTATTAATAATAGGTTTGGTCCAGGTGCAGAAAATGTTAGCCGGTGGGGTCAGGCCCGCATCTGGTACCACTGTAACCGAGACCCGACCCGACCAAACCTGATGACATCCCTACTTAACATAACACCCTAACAAGCGAATTCAAAAAGCAAACTGATGTAATACGGAAAGAAGCAAGAAGAAGAGGAAGAAAATTTAAGGTTTGAGATAAGATAGATTTTGGCTTCAACATCAAGGAGATCGCTCTCCCACTCAGCGTATCACCAAGCAGAAATTCAATCACAAAGCAAAACTTACAGTGCAAAATAAAGGTTTTTTTTAAATCAACTCAACTGAATAGAGGACTACAAGTCCTGGCCTTATATAGGTCAACTACACAAGAAGTTTTCCTACATATCTAATATGTGACTAAAACAAAAGAATAAAATTGAGTCTAGCCTAAAATAAAGAGGAAATATAGCCTAAACAAATAAAGCATATTGATTCCTATCAATTCCCCCTGGCTTCGACATGGATGATGAAATCGAACTGGGAAGGACTATAAAAACTCCTCAGTAGTGGGTTTCCTCAGCAATGGTGCCTGCAATGGACGAACTGAAAACCGTTGTGGCCTCGTGAAAGTGCGATAACTAGTTAAGCCCTCGACATTGAACACCGGGCAGACCCCGAAATCATGAGGAATATCGAGCTCGTAGGCGCTGGAATCAAGCCTCTTCAAAACCTTATATGGACCACTGCATCGAGTATGGAGCCTTTTTAAATTTTCCAGTGGAAACCTCTCTAGGTGCACTCTAATCAGCACCTCATCACCTATTACGAGGTCATGTAACCACTTATGAGACTCTACAGCAGACTAAAGTTATACTTGCCGATTGTCATTTACCTCGTATAATGATCATGCAACTCATGCAAATGTGGTGCTGACAGCTCAACTGTGACAATAGGTGGGACATCTAGGGGAAAAGGGAAAAGGCCGAGGAAATTTCTAGACCTAAGAGTAGACCCATCAATAGGAGACTCATGAGAAAAGTGGAGTCTAATCACTAAGTAACATGATGTCTTGTTGTCTTTGGTGGTGACTGTTCTCTTCTTTTTATTCTCTATATTCGACTTGAGTTTGACAGGTTTCAACACTATTTTCTTTCCTTTAATTTAAACTCACAAGTATTAGACCTACTCGACTGGTTACATCCAAATCATACAACCAAAGCCTACCCAATAAGACGTGTGTGGCGTCAATGTCTAAGACATCACACCAAACACGATCCTCGTAACTAGATATGTGGATAGGGACCTGACAACACTGGATAATAGATTGAGCAACTTTATTAACCCGATTCACGTTGTATGGGTGGGGATGTGGTTCAGCCTTTGAGACCCGTCTTCTCAAGAGCTGTCTTGGCAATTAATGTAGGAGATCAATCTGAGAACGGCTAAATTCAACTCCCTGTCAACAATCTAAAATAAACATGTCGATAGGCTTTTACAGAGAGTCAGGAGTTTTCAGTCTGCAGGTCACCTGTCGACAACCCTCTTTCGCTGTCGATAACCCTATTATGCAACATGGTTTCAGAATTAGTTTAGGATTTGATTTTTAGGTCCAATTTAGTTTCTCATTGATTTTTTGTTTCCTTAGTTTAAAGTTAGGTAGTACTCATAGATATATTACAACTTTTGTAAGCCTATAAATAGGCTCTTGTATTCTTATTTTATAATCAATTTTTATTAATCAAAATTGAGATTTTTCTCTTCAATTCTCGTAGATTCGGGTTCTTATCTTTGGCGTAGATTCGAGTGTTGTGTTCGTGAATTTGAACACGATTTTCCTACCTGAAGAGTTCTTCCGGGTTCGTTAGTGCTAGAACAAGATCTAGCCGGCGTCGTTCGTCTTCTTCGCTTCCCCGTCTGCGCCAAGTGGTATCAGAGGTACGGCTACTTTCCGACGATGGCAAGAGATGACGATGGATTACAAGACCTTTCTGCAGTGTTCTAAAAGAAGGTTTAAGCGGCCGATTAATCGTCCGCTTAAATGTTTTCGGCCTGAAACCGAGCAGAACTTGAAGAAAGCGGTCTGATTACTCGGTCAGGCGATTAATTCGCTTAAGCGATGATTAAGCGTCTAATCGGTGATTAATTAGCGTCCATTTAAACGATATTCAATCATTTTCTAAATGGATTCGAATTTCGAGCCCATTAAACTAACTGAACTCAAACCCAACCCAGTAATTGAGGATATAAATTGTCACATGTTAGAGAATTAGGACTCGCGAGCCCTAAATTTATCCGCATCCTCGATCCTCCTGTGGCAACGACGATGACGAAGCTCCCGAATTCCTGATTTTATCTGAAGCTATCGAAGCTCACAGCGTTGACGATCCTCCTGGGATTAGAGCTCCCGAAGTTCGACGACGAAGAAGTTCACAAAGCGCTGATCCTCCTGAGGCGAACTCCCCCTTCGACGACGACCTCCCCTTGCAGTTGATCCTCCCACTACGACCTCCCTCTTTGTCGACAAAGACCTCCCCCTGCGATTAGCTCTCTGGTCAGCAGCAAAGCGTCGACAACGACCTCCTCACGCGTCGACGGCGACCTCTCTTTGGTCAGCTCTCTCCCCCTCGCGTGCATGTATTTTGCCCAGGTTTTTGCCAATGGTCTTTATTTCTTTTAATAGGTTGATGAGTGCCTCAAGGGTAAGAAGGATAGAGTTGCACATTACTTGCAGTTGCATCTAGCAGTGAACCAAAGTTGTTGGTAGTATGTTTTTTTTGAAAGAAATACATATATTTATTCATTTAATAAGTATTTTTTAACTATAGTTGTTGGAGATGGAGGTACATTGATGTACTTTAAACTGATTGTCATTATTACTTTTAAATGCTTCTTAATACTAGCAATTTAATTTTTTAAGTTATATTTACTATATCTTTTATGCTTTTTTGGAGTTTATAGAACTCATATTTCCATGATTTAAGTATTATAATATTAATATATATTATAATAATAAAACGTATAATCCGTTTAATCACCGTTTAAGCATTATGCGCTCTCGGACCGCTCGCGTACTGAAACCGCTTTTTAGAACATAGCCTTTCTGTAAGGATGGGCACTGCTCGAAGCAGGGACAACACCTTCACAAGGATGTTTCTCAGGATTGAAGATCGAAGTCTAACTGATGGTACGTACCTAAGCGAATACGATCGTCAATCGTATGAACCACCACCGTATCAACCACCATTATATCAACCATCACCACATCGACCACCACCACATCATCCACCACCAAGTATCATCTATAACATCCTCAATTCTCTGAATTTTTCTATGAAGAGAAATCACCTATCTATCAGTACAATGATTATGAAAATGTGATTGTCTATGAGAGGCGACAAAAATTCGCTAATCCTAACCCTCATAGGAGAGGCGGATTTCCTAACCCTAATAAGAGGAACATGTTTTCTAATTTTATCTAAGACCAAGGAGGAGGATATTCAAATCTTGATGAGTTTTCTACTTCTATTCCTTCTTTTGATGAGAGTCATGATGTTGAGTCAACCTTGCTTTGGATCGAGGAAGTTGACAAGTTGTTTGACATGGAGTATATTTCATGGAAGATCATGTCGAGTTTGTGGCTCATAAACTTAAAGAAAAAACGACACGGGATTGATTTCAAAACGTGCGTATGTACTAAGGCAAGCCACCTATAAGAACCCGGAGCCGGTGTGAAAAGACTCTTACAAGTCCGTAACTTTGCTTTGGAGGAAGAAGAGATGGAGAATCGACTCTGATCGTTCGTAAGATTTTATCGGTCAAACGAGACTGCGAAGCCACATCAACAACCACCAATTGAAGAACAGTCAACCAAGAGAGATTCATCAAACCTTCAAGCGATTATCAGTCAAGCACAATCTCTCAATGAAACCATGAAGCCCCTGCCACCTATTCCTAGTTCAAAGGAAGAGGAGCCACAACTCGTGCCCTTAGGCAATCAAGGCGAATTCTTCGTGGAATCAACGAAAATAAAGCAAGACGTTGTTTTAGAAGAAGTTTCTACAACTGCTGAAATTCTCGAAGAGGTCGACAAATTACAGGAGAGCAAGGGAGTTGAGATCAACAAGCTTGAAGTATTACCATCCATGAAAGATAATCATCATCATTGTACGATTATTTTTCATGATTTCAAGGATCCTTTCATGTGAAAGGAGAGTGCTAGAGAGGAAAACTTTAATTTCTTCAAGTCCATATCACCTACTATCAGCATGTGGGCGCAACATGTTCCTCAAGGTATGTTAAATTCCATCTCCACTCATACTTTGAAAAATCTTCTTCATGAAAGCAAGCCAATGAATTATGAGAGCATGGTGTATGTGTATGGTTGGATGATGGATGAGCGCCAACCGCTTGGCATTGATTATCAACCGATCCGAGATGATTATTATAACGCCCGGATCCCGCGGGTACGGAGACGTTACTGCGACGTATATATGGAGGGCGAAAATACCCTCACATATATACACTAAGCATGAGTACATGCAGGTAGGAAACAGAGTACGAAAGCACATTGTTAATATACATTCCAAGAATATAATACAAGTACACTGCTATCACAGAGTGTGATATAATACCACATGAGTATTACATCACTAAGAGACGCAAAAGTATACTTACAAAGCATGAAAAGATTGAAAGAAACTCACGAGCTACAAAAGAGGATCTTGCGAGCCGGTCAAGAGGGGCAGGTCAGGAATGAGCTACAGCTGATCCGACGCTCCACAAAGAAATTTAAGGTTTCCACAGAAGGATCCCACTGTGCTTTCGCTGTGCTTCATGATCTGGACATGTCAGTCCAGGGTTGTCAGAAAACAACCCAGCGAGTACGAAAAATGTATGCCAAAGTGGCGTGCACAGGCAAACACATATGTACAAGAATTACAGTGGGTCGTGTGCTCAAGTCAAGCAAGCATGCAATGTACAGTAAATATAAATGGAATCAGAACTAATACAGGAAGAAAAGTCGTGTAAAAATGCAATTAGTGTCATGAGCATATATAAAATCAGGTAATGAAACATCCAATAAATATGTTATATGTTGATGTAGGAAAAACCAGTTGTATAAACTCAATTGCCGGATTCATGAGATTAGTATGTCGAAGGGATAATCTAGGCAAGGAAACCCTCATATATATCATATACCCATTTCACTATCAACTAAGTGTATACAACCGAATTGCTTATATACAAGTATATCAGTATTCTTGTATGTAGAGTAGGGCAGGTATAATCCATTATCGGTAGTATCAGTTATATTTGGAATTCATGTACAGGTGGCAGTCAAGATAACTTAATTATATAACAATTACAATAATCAGTATCGCTTGTTATTTTAATCATTCCCCTCTAGCATTCCATACCACTGACAGCTCATACTGAAGTTCGTACTTCCAACAAAATACATCTGAATTTTGATATACATATACCATTATTGGAACATGAGAGTGACCGAATAACATCCGCTCCTGACATTATCATTGTTAGATAATTAAGTTATATCATGTACAAGGGAAAGTGTAGTATAGTATAGTATGCTACGCAATAATGATTATCAGTACCACTTAACATTTCAATCATCTCCCTACCAATGTTCTCATCACTGACAGTCCATACTAGAGTTTGTACTCAGGGTAGAACTCACTCGGATGTGATATGGGTGTACCAGTATCCGAACGAAGGAGAGACCAAATATCACACGTTCCTAATATCATTATTGTTTGGTTGTTAAATTCTTATTAAGCATTTGATCCATATGTCTAGGTAGGCGTTATGGCACACATATATTCACATATGAATAAAACGAGTTATTATTGGAGACTGATGATGAACTAATGGATCATATTTATAGTGGGTCCCGCCTCTACTCGAGTCAACGACTCAAGAGATCTGGCTACTGCTTCCGAGGACTTATATTACGCCTCACACAACACTTCATCGGGGACTTACATTACGCCACATACGACAATTCAGTATAGTAATTCACCATTATAAACATGTCATCATGCCGGCGTTCATCAGTTTCCCCATCCCCAGTGTATGTTGAGTATTTTATAATAAATTATCCAGTGATAATGTCCATAATATATTCATAGTAATCCAATATCCATGATTAGTCGTTTACGGGGATCCACAGGAGTACATTATTAGGAGTCTCTATGTTACAAGGATTCAGAAATACAGGAGTTCAAAAGTACCAGATGTCTGGTAGCAATAAAATAATCATGTCAATTCCCCGTAAAAGCGAAATCATGATCGGGTCATATAATCAGTTAGGTGTCACAATATCGGGCCAAGTGTATTAGTACCAAGTATCAAGTGTCATGTATCAGATGTCAGATATCAGATGTCAGGTGTCACAGTACCAGATGAAGTATACAGTACAAGCCAAACACACAAGATACAAATAAATACAGGATCACCACATTATCTGTCATGCAATTTAAAAGTCATGTGACATGATACAAGAAAACAATATAATGAAATATTTTTATATCAATAATTACCAATTATATTATCAATAGCTAAGTAGAGTTAATAAAGCCCGAGGCCAAATGAAAGGCACCAACAAAGCATGTACAAGCCCCCCCGACAAAGCATGTAAAGAACTCTGGAATAGCAATCGCAAATCATGTATCAACATTAGAAAAGCACTGGCAAAACATGTAATACTAAAGTAGTATTTACAAAGTATGTAGCAACCGCTAGAAAAGTACTCGCAAAGCATGTATAACATTAGAAAAGCACGTGTTCAAGAGATACTGTACTCGCCTATTGGTCAACGGGGATGTCGTGGCGGACTTCAGGGAAATGCCAGGGTGTGTTAGCGCGCGCGAGGAGAGAGAAAGTTGAGGATGGGAGAGATATTTATAGAGAGAACTAGAGAGTGGAGAGAGAACCAGATCCGAAACCAGGGAGAGAGGAGAAGAGAGAGAAACCAAATTCAGAGAGAGAAAGAGAGAACAATATGAGAGAGAGAGAGAGAAGTAAAAAAGAAAAAGAAGATAGAAGAAAAGAGAAGAGAAAGAAGAAGAAAAGAAGAAAGAGGGAAGAGGGAGGTTCGCCGGCGGCCTGGAGGCCGGCAGGGGTTGCCGGCGGGCCTGGGTTGCCAGCGGCCAGGGTGAGGAGGTGGGGGAAGGGTGATGGTACTGGCGATCAAGATGATGATGGTGTTGTTGTTGTGGTTATTGTTGTTGAAGATGGGGATGATGGTGGAGAGGTGGTAATGGGTGGTGATGATGGTGGAGAGTGGTGATGGGGAGAGAGGATGGTGGTGGAAGTGGAGTAGGTGATGGGTGGTAGAGATGTTGGAGGTAGAGTTGGTGGTGATGAAGTGGAGATGGTAGTGTTGGAGTAGGTTGAAGGAGGTGGAAGCGTTGGAGAGGGGGAAGAGATGAGATGGTGGTGGTGGTGGTTGGGCTGACCGGCATCCAAGAGGGCGGCGCCGTGACAATGGTGTTAGCCGGGAGGAGAGGGTGAGAGTGGGAGAGAGATGGTGGGAGAGAAGAAAATAAAGAGAGAGAGATAGTAATGAGAAAGTAATATGGAGAGAGAGAGATGATGGGAGTAGGTGAGATGGAATGCGGAATGGGGAGCAGGCCGGCCACGTGGGGGAACCGAGGGAAAGAAAGAAAAGGAAAGAAAGAAAGGAAAATAAATAAAATAATAATCTGTCAAAATTTGACTAGTTCAGAAAAGTCCCCAAAAATTCACAAAAATATAAAATATTATGCTAAGGAACATGATGAAATCGAATTCAAGAAATTCTATCTCGTTTGCAAATTAAAAATTCTAAAATCGACCGGTGATACCGGCCAACACCAAAACCGGTCAAATTTTGATTAATTCAGAAAAATCTCCAAAAATGCGCTACGATAGAAAATACCATCCTGTGAAACAATGTGAAAACATATTTCAGAAATTCAATTCTGTTTGAAAATTAAAAATATGAGAATTGATCAGCGATACCGACCGATACCGATTTTGAAGATTTTGCATAATAATTTAGAAATATTTCAGAAAATCATAAAAAATCTAAAATTTTGAAAACGGCATTTGAAACTAAAACCAGTCAAATCTGACTACCAGAAAGGTCAAATCGATCAGTACACTAGGATTGGGTCCCTGGTTCAGACTAGTTTTGACTCTAAGTCTAAAAATCTAGTTTCAATACCAAAAGACTATAAAAATCACAAAAATAAAAATAAATACGGGAAAGATCGAAAAATACGACCAAAAAATCAGAACACGTATCTAAGTACGTATTCTGAGAATAGGGTGTTACAATTACATTGAAGAGTCGATGACGCAACACTACATCGAGTTTAATGAAGATCGTCGAGACGAATCAAGATTTTGAGATCACACTTTTCCTCAAGCAGAGTTTGATAAATTCAATAAGAATTATAAAGCAACCGCTGACAAGAAAAGGCGAGAGAAACTCTTTGAGGGAAAGATATGATGATGATATATTTGAGAAAAGAAAGAATCCCAACTTAAAGAGTCTCTACCAAGCAGCTATATCCGATAGGAACTCGAGGATGAGTTCTTTTGAAGAGGGAGGGACTGATGTAGGAGAACAATCTGAGAACGGCTAAATTCAACTCCCTGTCGACAACTCAAATAAACTTGTTGACAGCTTTCGACAAGCCATAACATAAGCCCTGCCGACAAGCTTTTACAGAGAGTTAAAAGTTTTCAGTCTGCGCGTCACCTGTTGACAGCCCCCTTTGACTGTCGATAGCCCTATTACGCAACAGGGTTTCAGAATTAGTTTAGGATTTGATTTTTTTAGGTCCATTTCAGTTTCTAACTGATTTTCTGTTTCCTTAGTTTAAATTTAGGTAGTACTCATATATAGATTAGGACTTTGTGAGCCTATATATGGCCCTTGTATTCTTATTTTGTAATCAATTTTTTATAAATCAAAATTGAGATTTCTCTCTTCAATTACTCGTGGACTCGAGTTCTTATCTTTGGCTCGGGGATTCAGGTCGTGTTGCTCGTGAGTTAGAGTGTTGTGTTCGTGAATTCGAGCATAATTTTCCCTACCTGAAGGGTTCTTCAGGGTTCGTCAGTGCTAGAACGAGATCTAGTCGGTGTCGTTCGTCTTCTTTACTTCCCCGTCTGCGTCAGTAATGATGTTCGCACAACTACCCTCATCTATTATCAATTTATAGTTCTTCCCCTCATGCGTAATATAGTGTAAAACACACTAAACCTACGCCAATCTTTATTACTAACAGCTGTGTGAACACATAACAAAACCTAACTGAATGCTGGCAACCCTAATGTCATCATCAGAATCAGTTGCACTGCCAATTGGTTCATAAACGACTGTTTCAATCCCATCATCATCAGTTTCCTTGATTAGGAGATTCCTAGAGGGATATTGTGCAGCAATATGACTATAACCTTGGCACTTAAAATATTGACTATTCTTGACATTTCTAGAAGATTCACTATCACAGATTTTTTTCTTAGGGTCTCTATCTGTATGAGTGCTTGGGCTAGATTGTTCTTTGGCTTTAGGAAAGACCCTACGTTCTGGAAAAAAAACCTAAGAGAGGTTTCTATATCTTGAGCTAGTTGGCTTGCCTGTTCAAGAGTCTCTGTCTTGTGGGAGTGAATGAGCATTGCTCGCTAGATGTCTGAACTCAACCCAGAATGGTACCTAGATATCGCTTGGTTGGAGTCTTCTCGCACCTCACAACATAGGGTTAAGTCGTCAAATTCTGTTGTGTAGTCCTGAACTGACCTGCTACCCAAGCGAAGGTCGTGCAATTTATCTCGTAGGCGATGCTTGTAAGAGTCAGGAAGGTATTTCTCCTTAAGTTTTTGTTTCATTTCCTCCCACGACTCTATGGGAGTCTCACGCCTAGTATACTCTCTACCGAAGTCCAATAAATCCTAATTGATCCTGAAAGTCTCATCCTAACAAATTGAACATTACTCTCCTCTGTGAACCTATACCAATCAAAGCAATAATCCACGTCTCTCATCCAATCACTAAAAATCTTCAGGTTAAGGATACCGTCAAATGTGAGAGGATCTACCTTTATCCTACTGATTATGTTATCTTCCCATTCCTACGCCTATCGGTATTCTCCACTCTCTTACCTCGAGTATCATCTCTTGAATTCTTTTCTTTATTCTTGTTCTTTTACCATTCAACCTTAAGTTTCAAATCTTGAATCTCTTTAAGGATTAGTCTTGTTTGGACTCCATATCTAGATGATCAGGGGAATAGGTTCTACCACTACGAAAAAGCATGCACTATGCAATACACACAATCACATAGATGCAAGATAGTTTCCTAAGTTTCACTAGATACACACACTATATGATCAACAGAAAAAATTCCTACTGATTTCTAAAATGAAATATGCAAAATGAATCCTAACAGTGAAAAGCAAGCAAACAGCAAATTAGGTAACGAACAATAGCAACTACAACTAACAATCACCACAAGTACACAAGAGATATGTAAAATATCGCAAAAATATGAGGTGAGATTAGAGGGTACCCAAAGGCGCTTGATAAAGCACCGATATCGAATAGTGGCTCCAAATAGGGCCTGTAGAGACTAGATCTGTTATCCAAAAGCTGCGAAATTCTTTTAGTATCTCCGGGAGTCAGCTACGGACCCAACGCTTCAGACAAAACTCGAATCAGGCTCCTAAGGGACCTAAAACGGGCTCCAAAATATCGTTGTGCTGCTACAGTGTACTTGAACGGCTCGAGGGAGCCACGGCTCGGTCTGATGGCTCGGCTTTGACTCGGTCTGATGGCTTGGCTAACTAGACGACTTGGCTCGGGATCAGCTCGGGTCAGCTCAGTCTCGGCTCGAGTTGACTTGATCTGGCTTAGCGGGTCAGATTTGGGTCTTGTGCGGTTGTATCCAACCCATTACCCGTTTCAAAGCTGATCGGGGTAGAGTTCGGGTTTTAAAATTTAAAACCCAAATTAGACCCGATAGCTTTCTTCTCTTCTCCAGATCGCAACAGCTAGGGTTTCGAGGAGTCTTTGGCGGCGGCAGGGAAGGCTCGACAGAAAGGAGGTCGGCGACGAGTTTGGTGGACACGAGCGACGACGACGAATGGACCCAGCGACGATGGTTGTGGAGGACGCTGATGGCAACGACGATGGTTGCAGACTTCGACGAGGTCGCTGATGGCACCTCCGATGAGGTGATGAAGACGAAGGTGTCGGCGGCGAGTGATGCTCCTGGTGAGGTCGTCGATTATCTTAGATGTCAGCGAGGGAGGATGAGGGCGGTGGTGACGATTAGGCGCCGTTGGTGAAGTCTTGCGGATGAGAGTGGAGGCGTTGGACTGGAGATGTTGACGATTGAAGGCGAGGGATTGTGATGTCGTGGTGGAGTCGGAGGGCCTTCGGTGGTGGCATCCGCGGCGACGGAGGTGTGGGGTTGTCTGGGGGTTGTCAATGGCGACTGAGGTGTGGGTTGAAGGCAAATCACAAAGAAGAAGAGAGGAAGAAGAACAGTAACATTTTTTTGAATTTCTTTTCTCTGTTCTTTTTTTTCCTTCTTTTTTTTAAAAAATAAATTTGAAGAAGAAGAACAAGGAGAAGATCAGATTTAGGGTTTGGGACTTTTTGTGGAAAAAGATTTGTGAAAGTAGAAGATTTTTTTTTTTGGATGGAGAAAAGAGCAGGAATTTAGCTCTGATACCAAACTGATGTAATACGAGAAGGGGCAAGAAGAAAAAGGAAAAAAATTTAGGGTTTGAAGATAAGATAGATTTTGACTTCAACACTAAGGAGATCGCTCTCCCACTCAGCACATCACCATGCAGGGATTCAATCACAAAGCAAAACTTGCAATGCAAATAAAGATTTTTTAAATTAACTGAAATGAATAAAAGACTACAGGTTCTGGCCTTATATAGGCTCAATACACAAAGAAATTTTCTCACATATCCAATATGGGACTAAAACAAAAGAAAAAACTGAGCCTAGCCTAAAATAAAGAGGAAAAATAGCCTAAGCAAATAAAACCTACTGATTCCCATCACAAACTGGTGTTACTCCACAAAAAAAGGTATTGCTGATTTAGATCTAAAAGTCTTCTATGTTGAGACAGTAATTGGTTAGTAATTGGGCTCAATAACCTATCCAGTGTACATGAGATATGGAAATCCAAGAGTTAAATTCAGTTACTAGTGTAATTGTTAATTGAGTCAACAATAATAAGTTTGGCTATGGAATTTCAAGAATGTAGACTGCAGTCAGGAATTTATCTCTTAGAAGCCTAACTAAACAATGGAGCCTACTTGATGGGGGGAAAAAAGCTGGGAGTAAATGTGAGAGAAGTGAATGCGTTGAAAAGTGTGTTTGTGGGAACCTTATATCCATTCCCCCCGCTTCTTATCCGTCCTTCTCCTTTTAAGTTCCTTTCTGAATCTGGACCGCAAGGAAAAACATTGAATTCTTTTCCTATACCCACCAAAATAGGTCCCAAGTCCGGCTTATATCATCTAGTACCCCTTGGTTAGATAACTGGCTAACTGACAAACAAGCATTAAATCCCAGTCAAATCCTAAGCAACCAAAACTTCCAGATGAAGACAGAACTTTCAAATCTAAAATGCAAAAAAAAGTCTGATTTCTTCTTTTAATCCCTAATATTTTCAGTCCTGCGTCAGTTTCCTCTGTCCAATCTAAATAACCCATCCTAATATCTTCCATCGTATGAAGCTTCTAGCTAATACTAAAAACTCTAATCCTCGCTCCCTATACCTCGCCATTGCCATACAGTTCACAACATGAACCTTCAAAATCATAATTTACTGAATAAATGCAGCAAACTCCAGCTGCACCAAAATCCTCAAATCTCGAGCAAATAAAGCATCTCCAGCACCACAACACAAAATTCAACTCAGTTGAGGTTAGAAATTCACAGATCCTGGCGACATTCGGGTCCTCGTCCTCGATGTCATCGGCCGCTTGCAGAATCGCATCGATGTTCGTCTGCTTCCCAAGCGACGGCGGAACCGCGGCGGCGAACGGTAGACTTCCCGGCGCCGGCGGCGTGGCCGGCGCTCCGGAACTGCTCCCGCTGGCGCGTCGCCCGCACGAGGCCATCCCAATTCTCGCTAACCCTAGCCATCTAGAGCGACGCGGGGGGGTCGGGGGGGGGGGGGAGGGCAGAGAAGCAGTTGGGGTAGGGTTTTTGGTGCCAATCTATGGGTTTTTTTTTTTTTGGTTTGAGAGGAAAGAGGGAGACTGAGATTTGGATCGGGGATTTACTGCGGAGAAAAAGCGGAGAGAGTTGGGGGCGAAAATGGGAGGGAGGAACGTGGAGTAGTTATGCAAGGACATTTGGGCCGGTTTGTTTCAAGAGCAAAATTTTGAAATAATTTTATTTAAAAATTTTTTTAAAAAAAAAAACTCGTCTCGTAAATAATTAAAAAAATAGACCTCTCTCGTCACGTCAACGCCAAATATGCGTCACATCAAAGAATAATTGTATTATGAGCTAAAAAAAATCTCTGATATTACCATCAGATATTTATAAATCATATGTAAAACTCTGATGCTATCAATGTCAGAGTGTTACAACCCCTACAGAGAAGCAGGGAAGTAGGGGAAGAGAGGATGGTTGAAGGAGATCAAGTTGTAAAATTTCGGTATTATCACGCTAGAGTTTTATGCTCATATTTTGTGTGAGGTTATAAAACTCCGGTTTGGTTACACCGCAGATTTAAGGCAGTTTATAAATCTTTGGTGTCTGTAAAACCAGAATTTTTTTAACCCACTTCACGAACGTTGGCCGATGTGATGCATAGGTGGCATGAGAGAGACGTGTTTCGCTAATTATTTCTGAGAAAAGTCTTTTTTTTAAATAAGACGACTTAAAAAATGATCCTTGTTTCAAAAGCGATAAAATCAAATATGTGAGAGCAGGAGAAATTACAGTAACTTTTTCACCTAATTCAATGTAGCTATAGCGAAAAAAAATTTAGAGACTCGATCACGTACTATTTTTACAAGACTGTCCATGTCAGCTAATTGTGGAGGGTTGTACTATGATGAATATTTACCACAGTGATTGAAACAAATACAACAAAAGAAACCGGCATGAAAGAGTTGCGTCAGTTGTCACATTTGGGTTCTCTTTTTACAAACAAACATGCCCTTCTTTGCATGACAAAAATGATTGCTTTGTCAAATTCTATTATTTGTGGGTTTGTTTGGTTGTCGTAACTGGCCGTAATTCGTAGTTGTAATTGATAAAGTCTTTTACAATTGTAAATGAGATGTATGTAAATTTTACGGCGTTTGGTTGGTAATATAAAATTGTAAAGTGGGAAAGTGTATTGTACTTTACGGTGTTTGGTTGTCGTAATGTATAAGTCATAAGTGAAAAATTGGGCACAAAATTAGCTATTTGGTGATTTAAAAGTTTTAATACTGCAAATAAATATTAAAAAAGTTAAATATTAAAATTTTTTAATATTAATATAAAAATATTACAAATTTGTATGACCACAAAATTAACTGTAACTGGGCTGTAAGTGAGTGGTAACTGGGTTGCAAGTGAGTATTAGTTGAGTTACGTAAGTCTTTTACAAATTACGGTCCAAACAAACGTCGTAGTTATAACTGGGTAGTAAGTGATTTACGAATTACAGAGTTTTATGCGAAACAAACGGCCCCACAAGTATCTGATGCTTGTAAAACATCTTACTTAGGGCCTGTTTGTTTCGTTGCAAAACGTCGCAAGTCGTAAGTCGTAAAATGAGAATGGAAAAAGTGAACTGTAGCAGAGAAAATATATTGTGTTTTACGGTGTTTGGTTGATAAAGTGAAGTGTAAATGGAAAAGTATATTGTGTTTTACGGTGTTTGGTTGATAAAGTGAAAGTGTAAATGGTAAAGTATATTGTGTTTTACGGTGTTTGATTGGTAATGTAAAAGTGTAAGTGGAAAAATTGACCACAAAATTAACTGTAGCAGTGATTTAAATATTATAAATACTATTAAATTAAATCTACTATTGCAAATTAAATTGTATTAATAAATTTGAGATAAAAAATTAATAACCTTAATATTTTATTTATAACAATAATATTAATAAAATATTAGTATAAATAGTAAAATATTACTAAAATATTAACTAAATAAATAATATAAAATTTAAAAAAAATCTAAAGAACATTAATAAAATTTTAAGAATACTAATAAAATATAAATATTAAAAAATGTTACAACAATAATAAAATATAGTTATAATATTATAATATTAAAAATACTTGAAAATTATTATAATATAAATTTTATTATAATATTATTGTAATATTATAGAAATATAAAATTAATAAAGTAAAATATAATTATAATTTAATAATAAATTATCATTATAGTATTATTATACTGAATTATTATTACAATATTAACATAATAAAATATTAATATAATAATAAAATATATTATGATATTAATAAAGTAATTTTTTATATTAAAAATAAATAATTAAATATATAGTAATTTTATATTAAAGTATAATACTGTTATATTAATAAAATATTAACTCTAAATAAAATAATAAAATGGAATAAGTATTAATAAAATAATAAAATATTAAATTAAAATAGTAAAATATTAAATATTAAAACAATAAAAAAGTTAAAGATTAAAAATATAAAATAATTAAATAATTAAATAAAAAATTGAACACTATTAAAATATTAAATATTTAATAATATTTAATTATATATTGATTATCAAGTAACTGTTTTGAACTGTAAGTATACTACAAGTGACAGTTACATGACCACAAAATTAACTGTAGCAACTGCAAGTGAGAAAATATGAGTGTAAAAGTGAGATTTACATGACCACAAATTTAACTGTAGCAACTGCAAGTGGGAAAAGAAGAGTTCCAAAAGTGTTTTGTATTTTACATTTTGCAAACGAAACCAAATAACTTTAAATGTAAAGTTGCAAAACTTTTTGTATTTTATAAACGTTTTGCAACTTACCAAACACGCCCTAATGAAGTAATGTAAGAAATAAACATGGTTCATTGCCTGCCCTAGGATCATTGCTGCTCACGCCGGCGGCGGAGCCCAAGTTGACTGTGCATTGGTTTCACCGAAGCAGATTCACTAAAATCATAGGCTAGTCTTTTCCATTTATCACCCCCATAAGGTCTCATATTTACCATCATACCACAACCATCTACTCATGGTTTAAGCCAAAACACGAGGGCAAGTAAGGATCTGCGAGATATATGAGGCCTTGTTCTCCCACTCTGAACGAAAGAGCTAGTTTTCGCCATGGCCGCCTCTTCGTCTACTCTCTTCGTAACTGGTGAGCTTCTATCTTTTTTTCTTTTTTTTAAAATTAAGCTGGGGGTACAGATTCAAAGTTTGCGGCCCTTGGACTTAGCATCGGATTAACCCTATAATGATTTGATTCGTCTTGCTCTTGTTTTTATATTTTGATCCAGTTTCGTTAGATTTAATGTCGCTTTTTTTTTTTTTTGGTTATTTGTGGGAGAAGTTAGACTAGTTCTCTTTGTGTTGATTGAGAAATTTTGGGAAATTTTGAATTTTGATTAGTGCACGTGAAATCATAGCGGAATCTTGGTTTTCTGTGCTAATTGAAGCTGTGAAATTACACTGAATTTTAGATAACTCAAAATAACAGAAAAGAATTTTGAAAAGAAAAAGGGGAAGGGTAAATTGCAGAAACTTCAAGCTTCGTTATCAGCTGCACATTTTCATTTGTATATCTTTCATTTAGACTTTTCAAGATCCCGATCATCACAGAACCACTCCAACCATTTTCCTTTGCCCTTCTTAGATCTATTTTACACTGGCATCTTGTAGATCTACATCCATGGTTATTTTGCATAGCTAGTCAAAGGAGTGAATTAGTTGGGTGGCCGATCTTGGTCATTACTCGTTTTCTTTAAAGCTTTTAGATTCAGAGATATATTATGTGATGTCAGCTAATAAGGGCAAGGATTTTTTTTTTTTTGATTGGTGAAATAGTAGAGCTTTTGTTGCCTCACGATATTTTCCTTTGATTTTCTATCTTTTTGTTTTTCGTTATATTGAATGAAGTATTTCTTTTGTTCAAGTCCTCACAATTATTTTCTCTTTTGTTCAAGTGCTCACAATTATTTTCTCAATGCATGGTAACAACCATTGTTGACCTTTTTGGCTGTTTAATAAGAATTAAATAACCTAGGACTAGCAAAAATCAAATCATTAGAAACATGTGCCAAATGAGAACTTCAGATTCCTTAATTAAATTTTAGAAATATACCGGCGTAGGGAAAATATTGAGAAGCATTTATACTATATTTTATGGCTATCAAATTATATCTTTGTGCTGCCAATCGAATTCTTGGTGTTGTTACTTGTTGGCTGCTTTGGTGTAAAAGGCATTCATCATATTATTTTCTCTCTTGTTAGGCGGAACTCAGTTTCAGACTTCTGGCCTCCAATGCGAGAAGCTCAAAGCTAATCCGTCTCGATTGGTAATGCGTCAAAAATCAAGGCAGTTGAATCACCATAAGAAATTGTCTGTCAGTGCCGAGTACAGGTAGCTGGTGTTATTTATGACTAATTTCTCATGAAGTGATCTTGCTACTATTTATGTGTATTTCTTTCTATAATAGTTGAATAGTAAGCTGAATCTATTGTAATAAAAACATGAAGGATGTAAATTTCCCAAGTTGGAAAGCAGAGTAACTTGCCCTTTAATATTTTGAGTTGGAAAAATACTCTTCTCAATTGTGTCAAAAAACATAGGTCTAAATATCAATTAAATTGCCCCATAACTTTGAAGCCATTGCGTTTGCGAATTACATTTCTATTACAGCTTTGACCATCAATTTGGCTACAACTAGCATTGTAGCATGTTTTGGAGGCAGAATAAGAGTCTATTTTGTTGTTCATTTGAATTTTATAATTTATTTTAGATGTTCAGATAAGCCTTATTTTGGGTCCTCTGTACTTACCCCCCCCCCCCCCCCCCCCCCCCCCCCCAAAAAAAAGAAGAAGAACACACATCACCGTTTCACATCACTGTTTCACACCTTTTCTTGTTTTAATTTTAGAGCAGGGATTGTTGGATGCAGTATGGGTTTAGTTCAGGTTCTTTTTTGCATATGTGGTCATACAGACTTGGGAAGATTTCTGAGATCCCACCATGTGGGAACTAATTGTTCAGATCGGCCTCCTTGCCTCCTTGGGGTTGAAAGGGGTCTTCTAATTTATTTCTTTACTAGTTGGACATTCAGATACCATGGTTTGAGTTTCTCGTTGAATTGTGGCTGTGATAACAAATCACATGATTTAGATCAATAAGGATGCAACAGAAACAAAATAATAGCAAACTGTTTTTTTATCAATAAACTCTTTATTATATTGGTTTTATCCCATAATTCAGGCTACAACTGAATTATTAAATCGGATCAGATATTTTACATTTCGTAACTCCTTTGATATTATTAGAGTTAAATAATATATAAGAAGCAACTTTAAATTTGATTTTATTGAAATTTAATTTTTTCTGTTATTCATGAAATTAGAGTAAATATTCAAATTACCTAATTGATATCACTAGAACTTGCTAAACATGTTGAGCGAGAAGCAACTTTAAAACAGATTCTTTTCCTTCAATTTTTTGTTTACCTTGATAGTTATTTATGTAAACCAAATCAATATTCAAACACCATATTGATATTATTAGAACTCAGTATGTTCAGTAATAATTAATATTCAATAAGAAGCAAATTTAAAATTGATTTTCTCAAAACTTTAAATTTTCTATTTAGTCATATAAACTAGAGTAGTATTCACTATTCAATATACCATATCTGTGTAGAATGTACTGTTGCATTAACTATTGGATTATACGAGCCTAATCGAGTTTTGATCTTATCTTCATCAATTATTAAAAAAAATGACAAATGTTGTTGGTTGACCACTTGTCTTTACTCTTTTCTTTTTGTAATTCTAAAATTCTAAAACATTTTCAATTTTATTAAGACACTAATACCGACAATTTGATAATTCTGATAGAAAATTGCAAAAACTTTCATCACTCTTGGTACCAAGGCAACAAAGACGAACTGGGATTGAAATTACCATCAAGATTCCAAACCTTGGTAGGAAGCTTACACATGATTTGGTTAATTGTGGCACATTCCATGAAGTAACCTAGGGTGTTGTGGAGATTATAACTTTTCTTGCCTTTTGATTTGAGATGCACTATGGTTTGTATTGGTTAGGTGAGCATAACTTGGCTGATGACATAACTTAATGATAGTATTGAAACTAAAGAAGTATTATGGTCGTTCCCATGAGGGTTCGAAGTCTCGGCCGAGTCAGAGACGACTCGGCCGAGTCGGCGGGAGACGATACAAGTCCGAGACCCGAATTGCACTTTTGACGGAATCTACCCGACTCGGCCGAGTCGGGCCAACTGTTCACCCGTGATCGAGGCTGGTTGCAAGCAAAAAAAATTTAGATCGAGATCCGACCTATCTCTTCCTTCGTCGCGCTGTCGTGAGCCACCGCCGCCAACCCCAGGTCTCCCTCTCTCCCTCCGATCTATCCCTCTCTCTATTTCTCTTCCTTTGTCTCTCTCTCCCCTCCCTCCTCTCTCCCTTTCACTCTCTGTCCTGATCTCTCTCTCAGTCTCAAACTAAGAGAGATCAGGACAGAGAGAGAGAGAGAAAGGAGGGGGAGGGAGAGTGACTAAGGAGAAGGAGAGATCAAGAGAGAAATCGAGTGAGGGAGAGAGAGACCGTCATCGCTGCCTGCCCGTCGTTGCCAGGATCAGAGTTGGAGAGAGAGAACCAGAGGGAGAGAGAAAGCCAGAGAGAGATGATCTGAGCTCTCTCTGTCTCTTATCTTTTCTTTTTCCTTGTTTTAATTTTTTTGGGTTCTTTCATATATATTCCTGAAATCTTTCATATTTATAAATCTACCCCCAAATCACCATATTTTTAAATTTACCTCTCAAAATCATCATATTTTTTTAATTATCCCTAAAAACAAACTTGTTTTGGATATGCGATACATAAAATTTGATGTCTACAATTTTTTAAAATTTGTCGTGATTTTTTCAAAATTTTTGAGCTTTTTATGTAGCGTTTTGCGCGTGTCGCCCGAGACTGATCTGAGATGCCGCGACAGATGCGTCTCAGTGCCCTCCGAGTCGGCGACCGAGACCGGGACTTTGAACCATGGTTCCCATGCCAAACTGACAACCTGACACCAATATGGGGGAACTAGGAATATCCTAAAGCTTGCACACTAATTGTTTTCTTTTGACATTTGATCCATCTGGGATGATTAGTTCACAGATTATTTGAGACGCTATTGTTGGGGAATGCTAGATCCTTGCCTTATTTTTGTACCTAAATGATGAAATGATTTCTCCAGAGAAAATTTTATCATAATTTGCTACTAGACTTTTTCATAGCATGGGAAAATCTTCTTGTCTAAAGCTTGAACTGCGTGATCGACAAGATACTATATGCTAAGTCAGTATCTAGTTTTCACTGTGAGGTATTGTTTTGTCATAGTTGTCCTGGTTTGGAATTTGGTATTGAATGACAGAGGTCTCCCTTTTAAAATTTTGGTCAAGGTTAAAAAGTTATGGTAAATTCTTGCACTAAAATTTTGGTGTTCGGTTGGAAGTTCGCAATTCTATAAACGTTGAGGAAGTCAGCTAATAGTTTTGTGAAGACTTTCTGGTTGAACTGATGTGGTTCAGTATATAGCACCATATTTTCTTTTTCAACATCTTTGAGAAATTTTCTTTTACTTGTAAACAAACAAATCTAAATCCTTTTTAAATTGCATTTGCAGTGAAAATTCTAGCATGGGAGGCGGTGACTTTTTTGCTGGTTTCCTTTTAGGAGGAGCAGTCTTTGGGACATTAGCTTATGTCTTTGCCCCACAGGTGATTTCTTGTACTTGCTTAAAAAAGATCGAGCAGTGAGATAATTCACTAGTATTTGACTTAAAAGGAATTCCCAGTTCGTTGCCGGCACCTGCCTTTCACATATATCTTATTATATATTGCTGTGTTTATTCATCTTTGAGTTTATATATTTGCAAATACCACCATGCCCTTCTATTCAATCCAGTTGGTTATTTAACTAATAAATGGGATGAATGAAAATTATTCTAAAATTTTGAAATGCCAAATGTCATGGTATCTCAGAAGCCTTAGCAGCAAGAGGCCCTTTGATTTCCAACTGTCTGCAACCGTTCTATTAATTGAAATGAAATAATGAGCAGTTTTCTTCTTTTTTTCCCTCCAACTTGACCAAGCTGGAATACAATCTCAAAAGCATTATACCAAAGTTTTTTAGGATCATGTTCCAACTTGGCCCTTTGGCTTTTATATTGTGCTTAAGAAAGAACGCAATTCCTTGTAGCAAACCACACTTGCCTTACCAATGGTATTTGGATAGCTCATTTCAGCCGACTGTCAAGAACATGGAAGAGCTTTAATCACTCCCAATCATGATCTCAGGCCCAAGAAAATAATATCAAGACAGGTCGCATAGGGTTGCATGACCAATTAAGCTATGGCATCGGTCAAGAGTTTAAGACATGTCATCGAGGATAATTTAGTGTCCAGACTCCAATTTGTATTAGATATTTTTTTTAATCAACAGTCTTTCTTTAGATTCTTGGCCTGAATGTTAATATTCAGGTGTTCCCAAACATTCATTATCTCCAACCTCTAAAACAATTAGGAGACAGGAATATTGTCATAGTCATGCGTTTTCCCATCCCAAAGGGTTTAGCTATCAAGCATTGCAATGTGGAGATATCCTAGAGAAAAGTTTCAGAAAAATAATAGACCATGTTTTTAGGACTGGCTGTTGACCTCACGTCAACCCTCCATGAGTTAGATGACAAATTTAAAGAGAAGATAATTATCCTTGAGGACCAATTGACACGTTGACCTCTACCTTTTTCTAGTCTTGCAACTTAAGCTCATGCAACAGTGGAGAACACCTTCAAAGTTTCTGTAGACCATGGAAAGTTCTAGATGAAGAGGCAAGATGATGTGGTTTGTTATAGGTAATCACATTCATCTACAGGCGACAAATAGGGCACAGCTAAAGAGCTAAAAATGCTACAGTACATAAAGCAGAAAAATCTAAAAGGTAGATCACGAGACAGTATTACCTATGTGGCACAGACAGAGACACTGAGAAGGACATGACACACCGTTACGATAGATTGCAAATTTTAGAAAGTACAGATGAGACGTGTGTTTCACACTTGGCGGCATGCTCAACAGAACTTCACAATAGATGTGTCCATGCTGTATAGGCAGTAGAACCCTTGGATTAGATGAGCAGTATAGAAGACATTGGCAATGCAGCAACTACGGATGGTGTCAGATGCCCAACAGTATTAGGGACCAGCTGGAGGCACCAGGTAGCCCTGACAAAAGTCAGGGAAAACTCAATCAATAATACGTAATCTGTTCCCAAGACAAATTAGAAATTCCTACATGATTGTCTAGCATTTTCAGCCTATGCTATTTAAGCTGAGATTTGCAATGTTTCTTCTGCAGATCAGGAGATCAATTCTGAATGAAGATGAATATGGATTTCGTAAGGCCAAGCGTCCCATCTATTATGATGACGGTTTAGAGGTAAGAGACTGGAACTTTCATGTTCAGCATTGGTTGAAGTATCATGTTTCTTATTGGAGTTTCTTTCTTTTGTGGATTTGAAAAGCAGAAGACTCGCCAGACTCTGAACGCAAAGATAAGCCAGCTGAATTCTGCCATTGACAACGTCTCTTCGCGATTGAGAGGTGGTGGGAGCAAAGCAGTGCCGGAACCTGTTGAAGCCGATTTAGATGTTGAAGCCGACATGTAGAATGGCTGCCATCGCTCCTCGAGTTACTGAGTATAGCATTCTACTTGATTGCAACGTGAACTCTAGTGTTGCGTCCCTTGTTTCCAAATCTGGTGCTCACGGTATAAATGAGTTCTATACCTGTGTCATGCTTGAGTTCCCTTTTTTGTATTGAAATTTTCAACATTTGGTCCCATATTGGCTTTATCAGGTTATGATTTGAACTGAACGCTCGGCACTGTGTTTTCTGTCTCTTTCTTTGACGCTACGATTGGTGTTCTGAAAAGATTATCGGTCAACCCCACAGTGAATCTGTCACAAACTTCAATCTTATTCCTTTGTAGTATAGTTAGCCATTGCTGCTGAATCTTTGATGCCAGAAAGAGCTTAAAAATGCTGTAGCAGGATCTAAGAAAAGGCCTATGTGATACCACAGTCTGCAGCCATCTCTCTCTCTCTCTCTCTCTCTCTCTCTCTCTCTCTCTCTCTCTCTGGATGTATGTGCACGAGTTTTACAAATATCTTGGTTTTATCAGCAGAATGCAGGCAAATTCATCTACAATCATCATCAGATCTCACTCAGTTCCTTTGTCTCATAGACAAAAAGAGCATTCACCAATGTCACTCCCATCAGTTTTTGCAAAAGACGACCATCTACATTTTCCTCAGGTTCATAAATCTACTCTATGAATTTGTAGATCCTTGCCCAATAATCACAGTCTATCAAAGTACAGATGCATATGCAATATACAAAGTATAACTACAGCTAAATTATAAGGCAACTGGATATTCTGTGTGCTTTTATCGAGAAAACAAATATGCAAACTTGTATCACAGACCATCAACCTTCATTACAAGAGTGCAAAACCTCTATCATGTAGGCAGATTTTGAACGTTTTGCCTTTTACAACAATAGCCTATTTTTTCAGGCTGTATTCTACAGAAAGTACAAACAAAATGGTGTGTCCTGCTTCTGCCCCTCAGCTTGCCTTGGCATCCGACTATTCCCGAGGGATATTGGCATAGAAAGACTGACAGTTCCTCGGAGGTCCATTTCCTTTTCTCGTCACCTGGAGAATCTCATGGCAGACGCACTGTATGGTTGCCTTGACCAGTGAAACGATTGTAGATAAACTTGCAGAATCTCCAAGCTAATTCACAGTTCTTAGCATCTCACCTACCCAAATGTGCAAGCAAGAAAAAAAAAGGTCCATGGATCAGCATGGAAAAGTGCAGAAGCACACTACTTGGAAGCTAAACTATCAAGTAGAAGAGGAAAATGTAAACTGTACCAGTTACAAACATAACCAAAGAGCACCCGGCATCAATAGGGCTGCTGCCTTCCTGTTATCAATCTTGAATGGTAGATGCACTGTTGGGCAGGGCTCTCAATTGCCCCACCTGAAATCCTCAAAAGGATTGATAATGTTCTATATGCAATGCTGATGATTTTCAATTCATGTCTTTTCCAAAAGAGATTTTAAGTTTCCAAGGCCACATCAGATGGAGGTGAAGGCTTTCGGCTCCTTCTCTGAGGGATGAGAAGCAAGAGACACAGAAAACGAGCCTGCCATATCATCTCCACTATCTGAGGATGGCAGAGGCAAGACTTCCTCTTCTGGCATTTTCTTCTTGGCACCTAAAGTTAGTTCTAAATTTGGAAAGTCTGCAGACCCTTCGCCATTGGAAGATGGAGTAACTTTGCTATCCACTGTATCCCTTACCAAGCTCAGCTCCACTGGGAACAAGCAGCTTTCATCAGTGCTAGAGCTCTCACGCATCACTGTTTCCCATCAAAACTGTGACTTGAGAAGCTGGCAGAAAACGGATGATTCAATAATAAACTATTGCTGAAATTTTCTTTTTGAAAACTATAATCGTCACGCCTTCCACTTTCAGGTTTCTTCTTCTGTTCCCTTCTGTCATGGACAGGGGGGCAGTCAGTCTTCTGATTCAAATGCATTTTTTCGCCATGAGTTACATCTACAGCATGTGAGATTGTTTCCTGTTGGGCCTTATATCTATCAGTTTGTCACTGGGGTTGTTACCCAGAAAACATCACTTTTCATCAAGCTCCCCTTCTCAGTTTTCTCCTCATGATGTAGAGGATCAACTTTCCTGTCTTCTAAACCAAAGTTCTTCTGCTGGTATAAAAAAGAGGGGAGTGTTAAATGAATACAAGCATCAATAACAAGAAAAAGGCCTGGAAATACCCCAACTCAACTTGAGTCAATAGGCGCTTAAGATAATCAATCTACAATTCTTGCCACAGAAAAGATTAGAATCATGCATACTATCTGATTGCAAAAGTTAACGGACTTCAACATTTGCTGCAGAAGAAAATAGATGTAAATTAACTGCAAGTGGCAAAACTATGTAGTTAGGTAAGAACAATCGGACACAAACTGATGCCATCCAAGATCAAAATTCACACTGCATATTGATCAGACTTGTGATGCTAATTTTTAAAAACTAGGGATAGGATGTCAAGAAGCAATGTTCATCCATACAAAAATAGGAGAACTTTTAAAAGATGTTACTCTGAAATATTTCTCAAAATGGTTCCAGACGTTAATTCTGTCCACAGCTCAGTAATAACATCAAAAAAGCTCATCTGTCCTGTAAATGAATTGGCAGTAGATAGAGAAAATATAAAAGCATGTATTGAATGTGCAACATACATGATTTTTTAAAAAGCAAGACAATGAGAATGATTGATGGCACATGGCTTACCAATGAGAGTGCATGATTTTGGACACTATTACTACAAAATGAGTGATCAAATAGGAACAGGGATGCAAAGCATATGCATGAGAGAAGCAGTAGTTGATCCAGTTTAATCCATTTGAGGTGACTTAATTATCAGAATGATAACATGCCAAAACCAATATTAAAACGGGACATTGTTAATTTATGCCTATGGGAGCATTGACATAATTTTACCAGGGAAGCTACGTTATTTCCCACTCCGGAGCATGAAAGAACGGCATTCATCTGGGACCTGATTCAGGAAAATATAAATAAAAAGAAGTAAGCTAGGTAGCTGGCTTATTTTGACAAGAAGCCTGCTAGAGTTAGGGAGGAAAGGCCGTGTCCTCAATACCTGAAGGTGAAGTTGAGTGAAAATTCTCACAGGCAGCGGATTTAACTTCCTTCAGTTTGGTTAATTTATAACAAGTAGATATCCTGTTATCTGGAGTATCACTATAATTTATTTTCTGAGATACGGATGCTTCAGAAATAGGGATGGGCAAATCTTGAACCAATGTTTCTGAATTTAAACTGGCCTCCAAAGGCTTATCCTGTGACTGGGGCTGGTTTTCTGAGAAATTAGGCCACCGTCTGAATACACCCCAAAGAAAAAATAACCTGTTCCATCCTGAAATAGGAGAGAGTTCAAAAGAGCATTCAACATACTAGATTGGGATAGTCATGTCAATTTATCAATTCATGCCAACCATGCAGATAGATTAACTGCTAAGAGTATTAAAAGATCAAGAATGCACGGAGCAAACCCCAGTGCCTCTTTTTCTTTCTTAAACTGAAGACTCTTACGCTGTGAGTTCTGTGTAACTTATTTGATGGGAAAACAAGAAGTTCAACTCCAGCAATGTTTCCTTTGAGGGCCAAATCATTCTTATTCATGTCATATAACAGCTTCGAGTAATTCTTTTTGTAACTATATCAAAGCCAACACAAAGAAAGTTAGACGTCACATTATGTAATGCTAATAGCATGCAAAAATTCAACGAACACATCAACAAACCTCTCAATATCTTTAGCAAAGAAAAAGAGGCAATATTGTGCTCTCCAGGGCTATGTCCCTGATATTGACAAAGCCACAAGTTTACATAAGTTGCCTCATCTAATTGGACTTTGCATGGAAACTTGGTTGCTGCTTCAAGCACTTCTGGTGATGCATAAGTTGACAAGTGGGCTTGCACTTCCCCACAATATTTGGACAGTCTTCCAGATGTTAACACCTCAAAACCACCTCTGCTAGTTTAAAGAGAAAAAGACTAGATAATTAAACATTTTAAAAACAAACTATCATGTATCATATACTTGGGGGAAAAAATGAAATCACCATCTTCTCTCCAAATTAAGAACTAAAAGTTGCACAGCAAATTTTCTTACTGCAAAATGAATTCAAGCTCTGGAATTACTGAAGATCTCAATATATCTGCTGGAACAGAAGCTGTATTGGATAGGGCTTGATGCAAAGATTTATAGTCAAATGATCTGAAATGGTAACAGTAGGACTTAAGTTGCTTTCTCTGGGGACACACGAGACTTCAACTGGTAAAGCATGTAGATTCACATCAATAGAAGCTGCTCTTTTGCTAGGATCATCAACACTCCTTACAATATCCTGGCTATAAGTTGTTCTGTCCAGATGACCAAATTTCCTGAGATAACTCGAAGAACCTAATGGTAAATCTTTGGAAGGGACTGCATATATCGAACTGGCACCAGGAATATATGCTTTCTCAGAATGCTTTGGCGGTCTAATATCCTTTTCTATTACAGATTTTAAAATAGGTGCACTTGCAGCATCTTGTCTTGTTACTTTTGTTATCACGATCCCTTGCATTTTGATCAGCAGAAGTTTTAAGCACAGTCACAGGGAGTTTGTAAATTGGGCAAAATGTGTACGGTGACCTGTTTCATTACATTTTCTACATCACAGTAATCCACTGCCAATTTGGAGCTGCTTGCTTTGAGATATCCAAAAAAGTTGCATCCTTCACTTCGTCATTCCCAGGTGAGAGAATTCTACGATGTGAGGTGCAGTAATCTGCGCAGATGCATTAAGAATACTGCATAATCTATCAGCAGCACCGGAAACCTCGTGCAAATTTTCTTTTGGGACAGGTTGGCAAGGCTTTTGATCAGTTGAAATCGAGGATGAATGTCCAAAACTTTTTGAGACATGTAATGACTTCCCTACGTTGCATCCTAATTAGACACAAGAAAAGAAATTAACACGGTACTTGACTAAAAATAACAAAAATCAGAAATACAAGCATGTTTGGGGTATCCAGATCAAGAAAGGAATCTTGCCAGAATTATCTTTATCTTGTAATCCTCTATTGATACCCAGAACCTTTGATTCGGACACAGTGCCAACTTCTGGATCCACCTTTGAATGCAGATTGCCAGTACTGGCCACAGGTGCATAATTGACAAGTGGGCGTTCTGGCATAGAAATTTTCTTTTCTACCGCAATTATTTCTTTTAGACCTCTATGATCCTCAGCCTGTGGAGGATGTATAGATTGGGTTTTAATAGACTCAGCATTGGAGTAGCCGGATCTGATGCTCTTGAAAGATGCAGATTCACTCGTTTTTTTGACCTGTCCTTTCTTGCATTGTTGGATTCTCTATTCATATTTTGTTTACGAGGAGGAGCACTGTCTAAAAAATGAATTTTAGGCTTCACGTCAGGGTTGTTGAAAGAAACTGACTTTGATAGAGGCCCCGTCGCAAGACAAAGACAGACATGTGTCAGAAATTACAATTTCTGCATACATACTTAAATGTGGCCACTGACGTTTGCTCAGGCGTGCAAAGTTACCTCGTGATGATTGAACTGGATTGAGCATCTTTGATGAGTTAGAAACTGAAAATGTTTGTGACCAAGCAAAGATCGAATTATTCACAGATTGAGCTCCACATGAAGCCGCTGGCTTCACCTGGTTTGCTTTATCAGCACACAGGTTGTTAAATGAACTCTCATGTGATAAAGATTTATTCTTGGCATCAGCTGTTCTTGTAGAGAGAGCATTTGATTCTGAAATCCTTTTGCCAGTTTTCAGAGATCAATCTCCAAACGGCCTTTCTTCATCTTAGACAAGATTTGTGGACTCTGGGGCCTTTCACTGGCTTCTCTTTCTTCTGAATTGAATCCCTTAGTATCTAACTCAGGTAAATGCTTATTATCAAAATCACTTTTGGCATTCTGGTCACTTTTATTTAAGCACTCTACTCCTAAAGCTCCGGCTACAGGTTCCAATTTATTATTCTGAATTCCATTTTCCTCCTTGAACTTGCATTCTTTGCATAACCAATCACCCTCTGGGAGCTCCTTCAATTTTTTCTGCATGCAGTGTCTGGTTAAAAACAAACAATTGAGCGCATAACTTCAAGATACCAAGCCATGTATAAATCATTAAAACATAGTATATGTTAAAACAAATACTCACGTATGCTCAGCACCGTCACTACATCTACTACAAACAGCAAGTAATTTCTCAAGATCTGCATCTCCGCAAATATCAGACTTTTACCCGCCATCCAGATGGTGTATGAAATATCACATATGTACGTGAATAATATTGCAAAAATGGACAACGGTGGAATACATTAAAACACTAATAACTAAGAAATTTCTAGGTAACTGTAACCAATCAACATGAATCCACTGTAAAAAAAATATTAGTTCACGGTAGAAATGTTAAAAAAGAAGAATTCAGATACAATACTTTCTAACTTCTGTTATAATATTGTCCTTTAAAAGTTAAGTGATAAGAGAATCATGAACACAAATGAATTAGAAGACCTAGACCTTGTAGTAGAGGGCCACACCTGTTTGCAATTATCCTTTGCTCATACCAGAGATGGAACAAAATTTCTTGTATATACAGATGTGATGAATGAAATCATCATCAAATTATTTTCCTATTAAACTAGGGTCAGCCATGGAGTGTGACTCCAAATCATGAAGGATAAGTGGAAGTGTCTACTTATAACTAGCTGTCAATTTGATGACAACCCGCTATGGTATGTGCCAAATAAGACGAATTCTTGTCCCCCTATTTGTTTCTTTGAACCATTTTCTTTTTTTTATTCTCCTTTGTTACTCGGACAATTAGATACTGGTGACCACTCAAGCCATTTCTGTTAAAGTTTGTATGAAAGATAAAAATGAAGTCAATCTAGCTATAATAATGATCACTAGTAAAGAAGCATAAATGTGGGACACAAATTCACCTGGAAAAGAAAATAGTACTAAAGCACATAAGTAAGGTACTCACATCCTCAATCTCTTCAGAGTCCTCACTCTCTAAAGTTTCCTGAAGTTGATTCTGAGATACAGGAATATTAGATGTCTCCACTATAGAGTTTGGCTGTTTGAGTTGTACCTTCGCGAGGAGAGACTTTGCAGCCTCATAAGATACATTGTTATTGTCCATCCCAGTCAAAGTTTCAACTATTGAATAGTGTTCTGGTTTCTTTACCCTGTCTGCTACTAAGTTCTTATTTCTTCTTCGACTTTGTTTACCTTCAGCATCTTCACTGTATAGATCTTGATTGGCTAAAGTGCAGATACGATAAAGCAATGCCCAGAACAGGTGGTACATGCTCCAGATACTGTTCCCATCTGAAGCTTCATCTCTACAAGTAAAGATCCTTTGTCATCTATAAAAACCAAAATAAAAGTAAGCATTACACACAAACATACAGAAGGACCTCTGCAAGTAAAGAACTTTCGTCACAAAAAATAAGCCAAAACAAAACCAAGCGTAAAAGACACACACATACGGAGGGAGGGAGGGTTATGCACACATGATAAGTATTTCTAGCATCAATTTCATTTACTTTCAACATCTTTAAATTAGCTTTTAACACAACTTCTATACTTGATCTCATGGTAATTCCTGTGGAGAGAAATTAATTAAAAGAGGAATTAATTCAAATGGATTATAACGAATCAAAATACCAGTTTGTTTCTGTCCAATTAGCTTTACTAGCCTATTTGTTTGTTTCTATCCATTTAGTCCGCTATTGGTATACTTTTTGTCCCTGTTTGGTTTTGCATCAAAATTATTCTTATCGGCTGTTTATCTAGTTTCAAATAGTTTGAGTAAACCATAATGACAAAATTTGTCCTTTGTAGGGAGGGAAGATTCTACTGAAAATCAACTGTGTCGAAAGTTAATCAAGGGACCAAATGGAGGCACACAAGGGACAAAAAAAGAACAATTGACGGATGTCTACCCTTTGTTACTAGATTGTGATGAATTGCAGGCTATATAATCAGTGACTAGGGGTATGATAGTATTATAATAATTAAAGTTTACCATAAGCCATGGAGAAAGGTTATCAATTGGTGCATGGTAATTGACACTTATGAGAAAGTAAGGACACTATTGGAGAGCAATAAATATATCTTGACCACATAAAGGAGTCTGACAACAACGAGCAGCTGAAACCAGATGTTGTACAACTTGGTTCTCATGCCCAAGATGAGTGGGAGTAAAAAATATTGATGATGATAGCAATGGTGAGAAACGATATATTCATGATTTTGACTTGCAATACTCTGATGATACAGATGACAGAGAGGGCTGCAGAAATAGATAAAACAGGATGGTGAGAAGAACCAAAATGAAGAGAAAAGCAGCATTGATGATGAAAGTGAAGAAGAGGGTAGTGATCACAAACAAGTAGCAAGGAGCACATCAATTGCTCAAGAGACTCAGGGGCTCAAGCAATAGCTGGTGGAGAAGATGATGAAGACACTGACAGTTACTACCAACCAAAAGTTAGGGGGTTAGCGCTTCAGCTAGATTGGATGGAAAAAAAAGTATATGGCACACACATTTTTTGGGGGACCTAAGTGTGAGCCTCATGATAAGTGGGTTACAAATTCTGATGAATTTGATGATCTTAAGAGTATTCAGGTCTCTGATGACAAAGGAGGTCACAAAAGAGAGGCACAATACTCCGCTGAGAAGGATATACAGGACCCACATTTAGAAGTGGAGATGCAACTTGCAAACCCAACATAAATTTAGGGTTTGGTTAGGCAGGCAGCCATCTTTAATGGTTCAATTTAATTTGGAAGAAGAATAAGGTAGGATAATTGAGTTTTTTGCTAAAATAAATGTGGGTGGAAATGTTATGGTTCGTGGGACAAAAACTATGTAGCACAAACACATCTACCATGGACCCGTGTCCGACAGTCTGACACCCGTGTCAGACACCGACTCTTCTTTGGACACTTCAAAATGTTGTTAATATTACTACAGTTTTTTTTAGTTCAAGATACATGTTGTAATTTCTTCAACACATGTCTTACATTTCTCATACATTTTTTTTTCTTCTCGTTATATATTTGATATTTTTATCAAAGACCATAGCAAAAAAATGTGTCAAAATATTGATTGCATGAAGCTATAATAAATTTAGATATCTTTAATATAGAAGTGTAATACATTGAGCTCTCTATACAAAGCCGAAGAGCATATGTTATGTATGTGTGTATTAAGAATGTAATGTATAGTATATATGCACTTCCTATTATCATTTATACATAATATTCAATATATTCTAGTGTCATATTGTCGTGCCCCGTGTCCTGCTTCTAATGAATTCTCATGTCGTGTGTCCGTGTCCACCTTGTACCCGTGTCCGTGTTCATGTTTCTTAGGACAAAAATAAGGAGAAATGGATAATCAAGACTCTAACTAAACATGGATATTGCCCTAGAGTGCACACAAACAAAAAAAAATTCGACAATAAGGTGGCTTGCTAGAAGATATTTGGGAAAAAATACAAGGATCAACCAATTTGACCCTTGTCAGCAATGAAGAGTACATTCCAAAGAGAGTTGAAGCTTCAAAGACCCTAAGTTTGGGAGTGCAAGGAAAAATGCTAGAAAATATATTCAAGAGTGTTACATAAAGCAATTTTTTTTAACCGTGGAACTATTCACCTGTTCTTCTTGAGAAACCCCCTGGTTCCTACCATGCAGACATACACATAAAGAGAGTACCTAATCATGATATAGTCATATACATGTAAATATAGTCATAAAGAGAGTACCCAATCCACAGAATGATATGTGTGTGTGAGAGGGGGAGGGTGAAGGAGACTATAGCTTAAAATAGTTTAAACAATGCATTGATACATATTACATATAGATACAAATCAAGTATGCAAACTAAAAAAACATTATAACAGAGAGAAATGTTAGGATATAATAAAAAACAAATGGAAGCTTGTAGTTATGATCGAAGGCAGAAAGTTCAATGATTTATTAACATAAGCATTTGTTCATTGTCAACATTACTTACTGTAGAATAGAGGTTTGCTACTATACAAATTCATCTAAATATCAACACTAGTTTAAATTTTTTCTCATTTGCTTCTTTTGACGTTTCATTTTTTAGACTCGTTGTATTACTCATTAACTGCCATGCTTACGAATTGCAAGTTTTTTTTTTTTTAACAACAGAAAATATCAAAATTGGATTTTTGTTAGATGCCTCACTTTTGTTTAATAAACGTAAACAGATTGCTCTGCATACAATCAATCAGACATTGAAACAAACAAAATACACCAAAAATAGAAGCAGGCTCAAATCAGTCAACAACAATCAAGCACCAATTGAAACCCAAACCCTAATCAGAGGAAAGATAGCAGTGAGGTCACCGCCCGCAAGAGCTTGGATCGACCGCCGCCGTCGAGAATAGGATCTTTAAAAAAGCGTAAAGGTGTCGGTTTTGAGCAGACGGGGTATCGTTGGGGTGGGGTGCTAAAGTGAGCCGGGGCACGCAGGTTAGAGTGCTATCGTGCGCAGACTACGGCGATCGATTTGTGGCGCGGGGTTCCGGGCTTCTTATGGATGAGAGAATGGTTGAAGAAACAATAGAATAGAGAGAGATCTTCAAAATTAGACAAGGGATTAAGTTCAATTCAGCCCCTCCACTTTCTTGAAATTGCAAATCCAATAGATTCCTCGTCTTATGTCTTAGGACATGTCATTTCCTATTCAATGAATTGTAACAGTTCATTGATGTAGCTGATCATCTTGCATGTGTTCTGTAGTGGTCGGATTTTGCCGCTCATCAAGGTTGCGACACGTGTCCCATCTCCTGTGGATATTGCTTCTCTGCCAGCAGACCTATCTCATATACAAGTCTAACATGGGCCCAGGAAGAAAGCCTCGCACTCGCTCCGAGCCTACATCTGATCAGGCATCACTCACCCGGATTCACTATTCAACCAGAGCTGCGCGGGTCTAAAGTACTGATTTCACAACCGCAAAAGACACTCCGGGACGTCAATAATCGGTACAAAGATTCTTCTCGGAGCCACCCAAGGCTCTGACACGAAGACCTACCGAAACTTGCTACTCTTGCACTGCTTACATCTAGATGACACGATCCCCGTAATTCGTGGATTCAGCTACATTTCCAGATCGTCCCCATGTTATAACTCCCCTATATCAATGCATGTTGTTATGAACAGTGACAAATATCTCTGCATGGTCATCCTAACAATCAAGCGGTGCGATCTGAGTGGTTACAAAAAGATTATAACGTGCAGATCATGCAGTTACGTAGATCCAAAAAATCTACACCCACAATAACAGCTCGGACATGTATAAATACATCTCTCTCTCCATTGAGAAAGGTGGTTGGCTTTTAATTACCACATCAAACCCTAAATATTGTAATCGCAACATCACACTACATAATTTCTTGTAATTTTCTGACATTATAGTGAATTCTCTCCCTCTCTCACGGTTTCTTCTTTTCAGATTTTTCACGTAAAGTACTTGTTGTTTGCACTTGCTTTCACTTATCTATTCACTTGCACTTCGTGGAGTGAAGAAACTTCCCGAAAATTTTCCTCCACATGTTCATTATAGCACAGTGGTAAACACCTCTTTACAACAGGCAAGATATCAGAAATTTAATTCACGCTTTGCACCAAGCTACAATCTATATTCCAAAAAATTAAAAGAATAATAAAAAGAAACTGGTCATCGACCTCTCTCTCTCTCTCTCTCTCTCTCCACACCACACACACACACACCACACAAATCTCAGGGTCAGGGTATACGAAGGAAAGAAACTCATTTGATTTCCAACTGATTAAGTGAATGCATAATTACTATCTAAAATGTGTAATTTTTTTGTAAGTTTGGTTGTGTAGTTGATTGTATTATGCAGCTCTATGCTTTTTCATTCATGTGTACCTCTCACTCATCTTCATATCTTACCTACTCAACAATATTCATGTCTACTTCTAATTTACATTTGTTTTTTTTTAAGGGAAATAATTTACATTTGTTATTGGGCTTATTTACTTGAGCTATGTACTTTTGTTTTTCTTTTGACTTGGTATTATGTTAACGGGGTTATATTTTTGAGATGTTTTATTAAAATCTTACTATACGAAATTGAGAGTTTTGCCTGTGTTTATCTTTAAAAAAACAAAAAAAAAACAAAACAGAAGAATAAAATGAACTTACACATTGTGATTGCATGTGGAAAAAATAAACTCCTCCTCTCTACTAATTTACAAAATTGCCTATTGGGAAAATATATATTTCCTTGAATATTTTGGACGTACATGTGGATAAATACTGAAAAGAAAAGAAACCAAGTATTTAAAGAGAGCAAATTAATATATATTTTTTTTTGAGAAGCTTGCAATCTGAAAATGGGCTTATCGAGCCCATAATGATTAGAAGAAAAGGCCAACTGAAAAGTTGGACGTTTCATTGTCAGAAGCAACGACGCTCTTCTCATGTCAGCGAGAAATGAACGCAAAAAAAAAAAAAAAAATGAGGCTCTTCTTGCGGACTTGCAGTGGGATAAAAGATGCACTCGTTCGACAAATTGCTGCGCTCTTTCCATCTTCTCCTTCATCCTCCTGTGCACTCGAATCTTCGTACTGTGCCCACAGTCTTACTTCTCTCCGACAACATTCGAAAGGCATCAGTATCGAGAGGAGGGTTGGTGATGCAGCCCAGGTGCTCGACGAAATGTCGCAATGTTGATGCTCAGGTAATGCGGTCAATCAGGGGCCCCTGCAGCATTGGAAACAGCACCTCGGCACTCACCATACTGATGCGTTCTATTTGCAAGCACGAGCAACTGCTGACGCGCACAAGTTATTCATCACCCAGTTGAAGGCTCGATCTTCGAAATTATGATTTCCTCATACCAAAGGACGAATAGTTAGAAGCCTTGATTAAGACTAAACATTCTTGCAGGCTAGCTTCCTACAAAACTTTACACTCTACAGTTTGTAATGCGATGCAGTTCTTTACTTCATCTCTTGTCTTGTGAAATTGACACGCAGGTGTTGTAGGCCAACCACCAACTGTTTTTCCCTGCACACTTTGTGTGCATGCGAAACCTGAAAATAAATTGGACCAAAATAAAAGATATTCACATTGGTAAATTCACATTGGTAAATTCATCTAGATTTTAGCTTAGTCTCATGAAAACAGCATACCAAATTTTGGGCCAGCTATGCATCTGGATAATGTTGACACCCCATTTTTTGAACTCACCTCAGTGTCTTACTTGCATGTGATTTGGGCTGTATTGCTTAATTGATGTAATATTCCATACTTATAGTTGTCCGTGCTGTTTGTTTTATTACTAACATGATATGATGGGCAAGAATGCTGCTAGTTTGTTTATACTTATGTTACTTTCATTGATACTGAAATTGTAGAATGCTCATGTTACATACATTTCTGAATTATTCTTAAACTTCATGTGTTTTTTATTTGTCCTTGTGTGCCGTTGACCTTTCCTTTCCTAATCTTTTCTAGGATTTAACTGTGGAAGAACTCACTTTGCCTGAAATCAACTCACAACATCTAATTAAAACATCAGGTACGCACAGACTTTAACCATCTCCATCTGCCAGTTTCTTCCCTTCCAGTCTCTAATGATTGATGGGATACGACTATAGCTGTTGAAGTGAAACCTGAAATGGCCCGAATGTCTGTTTGAGGCCAGGGAAGATCCTTGTTCGAACTTCCAAGACTGGAAATTTTAAACTTGTATCTGGTTTTCGGTTTAAGTGCATGTATCCAAAGAGTGACGTCCCAAATTTCTTGTTGTGGAAGAAGCTATGTAGAGGGAAAATGTAACATAGTTTGAAACTGGGCCTCGGTTCAGTTTAAGTGACTATGATCTAAAGAAGATAAAAGTGAACAGCTATTCTGACACAAAAGGTAGTTATTCTTCAGAGACACTGCTGTTTGCTTGTATTGTGATTAATGATTTTCTTTTTTCTTTTTGTTTTTTAAAGAGACTGTGACAGTGCTTGAATGTGCACAATTAAAGACATTACAGAAGGCAAGTTAATTAATAACATAGCATTAACTGCTTTGATGTAAGCAATTTCAAGCTAGGAATGCCTTTCTATTTAACAGTTACTTTAGCTAACTTGTGATCTTAAAGTTAAATGCGATTACGTGTGGCGAATGTATCATCTTTCCCTTTTATTCTCAATCTAGTATAATTGTAGGGAGTTGGTCCTTTGTTACACGAGCTTATACTATATGACTATAAAATATGTTTCCTTACTCGCCAACTGCCTTCTTTGGTTTATGGTCAGTGCCCTCTCGCCTTGTGTCCTCAGTTAGGAATTTGTCATTAATGATTTAACTCGGAAGGGTCAAAGTCATTATTGCTTTATCCTTTTGTTGAGGTTGTGTTTGGAGGCTGATTCAATTTTGATTAGCAATGGCCTTAAATGATCTAACCAACATCTACTGGTATTGACCTTGGATGCAAGAAAGCAAATGTTAGGGATACACCTTCCCCTTTTGGAAATTTTGTCTCTGTGTACCTTGGTTTGTAATGGATTCAGATAATTCTAGCTTTTCAATACCATACTGAATACATATGTAACCATATAAGTGAAATACATATATCAAGGAAATGACATAACTAGTCTGTGCAAATGCATGCCCTACTTTTTCATCATGCGCACGTACTATATTTAGACCTAACTGATTTTTCTTTTCCAGCCAATTTATTAGATGACCCTTGGCCAGGCTGAAGCTACTGCTGGCAAGCAAAGGTTATAGGTATGTTGTTTATTAGATTTTGTTTTCCGTTTTCCCTCTATATTTACAGAAATATACTTTAGAATGCTATCGATTGAGACATTGGGATGAACTCATTCATATCATGTATATTCTAGTGTTCCAATTTTCTGCTGGTTAGCTGGGTGTGTATCACTTGATCTTTAAGCCAAGAGATTGTTAAACAGTGATTCAGTGAGATCAAGTTTCTGAATTCCCACAGAACAATGTTTATTACATTGTACATTTTCTTATTATTTTATTTTATTTTATTGAGGATTTATATATATATATATATTTTAAAGAATGCTTTTATAAATTGTTTTCTAAATCTTTCCCTTCATGCATTGGATTAAATTGTTTGCTGAAAGTTAAGATTTAGATCATGTTCAATCAATGCCACAAGTTCTAGCCACTTCTAGGTCCTATTGACAGCGATATTCCTTTCAAGAGTTTACATGATTAGTGGGGAATAACTTTACCCCTTATCTACAAGGCACATGAATATTCCCAGCAAAGATTCATGTATTCTACTCTGAGAGTAACTTATTCTTTTAGGGAACTTTGAAAGCTGAATGATTTCACTTCAATGGGTGGGAATCATGATGACTGTATTTTCAATCTGTGAAAATTTGATCCCTTCACCAAGCTAAGTGGCGTAAATATAAAGCAAGGAATCTTCTGCTTTTCAGATGCTAAAAATTTTCTCCTGGGAAATAATTCGTTTTTTGAATTTCTCAGGTTTTTTTTTGTCTGGATTTGCGTATAGTTTAAATACCACAAGCAGAATATCGTGATTATATAGTTATCATTTTTATTTTCTGATATATAAAAAATCTTCAGGCAACTATTTAACAATTTAAACGACACTGACAAGGAGATATATTGCTTTTTTTTTTGTGGGTTAAAAGTGAAGGAGGTTCATGGATTATCTGAAACTATAAAATAGTTTCAAGGCCATGAATTTCACCATGTAATGGTGGGGGAAAAAATACAAAATCATCCTTATATCACATTTAGAATTTTGGCTCTTTTGCTACCACAATAATATAGTAGGAAACCCATAATATTGCATATGCTCCCATATGAATTATGCAACAAGCAATATGTTGTTAATCTCTAGGATCACGATTGTCTATTAGAGTCCATAAAATATTAGAAAGTTAAAATCTGGAGGAGAAATCAGTGAGTGACACTGACATCTTTCTCATTCAACTTTAAGTGATGGGAAGTTTCTTTCATGAGAACATATGCCACAAGTCATGTAAAGCGAAGAAAGATGAACAAGAAGCACCAAATGTGGTACCCAATGCATGACAGAGTCTGGAAAAATCTGGAATGGAGAAGCAGCAAACACGTTATAAATACATCAACGAACTCATTGCTAGCCACGATTACCACAGTAGATATTGAGCTCGTCGTGAAGACCTCTTATCCTACTTTCCTCTTCCAACATGTCAATCATTCCTAGTTTCTTTGGCCGCAAGGCTAACAAGGAAAACGCCCTTGAGCCCGTTGGCGAATGGGATCCTCTTGAGTTTTTATCCCTCACCATTGGAAGTCCTTCTCTTCCAACTTTTGCTACCACCAGAATGGATTGGAAGGAGACCCCAGATTCCCATGTATTCATTGCAGAGGTCCCAGGACTGAAGAAAGAGGAGGTAAAGATAGAAGTGGAAGAGGAGAAGGTTCTCAAGATTAGTGGGCAAAGGACTAAGGAAAGCGAGGAGAAGAATGAAAAGTGGCACCGGGTCGAACGGAGCTCCGATAAGTTCATTCGGACTGTTAGGTTGCCAACTAATGTTAAGGTTGATGGGGTGAAAGCAAATCTTGAGAATGGTGTGCTTACAGTGACTGTGCCTAAGGAACATGAGAAAGTACAGGGTGGAAGACTTATTCAGATATCAGGTTGATGAAATTTAGTTTTACTGAATAAGAATGAAGCTTGTTGGTATGGAGTCAGTATTGAAATAGTATCAGATGGAAGTATCATATATATAAGAGATCCTTAGTATGGTCTCATATTATCCTCGTATCAATCTGTGTCCTCTGTATCCTTTATAAATATACATGTAGTAAGTGCGAGTCGATCATTATAGTTCAAGGCTTATTGATATTATTAGAGTCTGGGGTCTGAATTCTCTTCTCTCGTCTTTTCAAATTGTTAATCCAGCCATGCACTAAATATGCATAAAAAACACACACATACTGACCTCACGTTTCTTTCTCCTTGAATGTTCTAAAACCGGATGTGATAAGATGCACAAGAACTACCCTTTAACTAACTAGCCCACAATATTTTCCTGTCATTTGTAAACAAAGGACCTATTCTGGCACAAACAAAAGGTATCAGACATGAAAACTTCCTGGAATCTAGACACAAAGACAAGGCTACATATGGGCACCTTTTCTAATATATATGCATTATGATGTTATTCTTAATCAAAGAACCTAAAATACTAAAGTGAGCAACAATAACAGTTAGTTTTTGTCAAAGAAGGCATAACATACTTTATCTTATACATAGTTTTGATGTGAATAAATCTTTACATATTTGTAAGTACGGGTGGACACAAGCTCTGTCAGACATGCCAATTTTTGGTTGCGAGAAGTGTCCTACATATTATTGGAAATCATAGTCCTTGCTCTACTAGTTTAAAGGGTTGCCAATCAAAAGTGTGCCCCCTCTGGCCTCATAAGCGAACAATGTTGATTAATTCCTTATTCGTTTCTTTTTTTCATAGTAAAATCTTTTCATGTGATTCAGAGATATTTGGATGAGTATTAAATGGTGTCAACCTGTACTCTCATTTTCATTATACCATTTCATCACAAGATACTCTTATTGTACATGCTTAAAACATGAGTGGATAGGCAATATCAGCTATTGGAGTTATTGCTTTTTTCCATCGTAAAATAGATGTCAATTATATGTCCATTAATTACAAAGAAACCTTTTCACGTATTGCTTTCCTCATTTTGAATCAACGATTAAAGATTTGACTATAAAATTCTAAAACTATCTAGCACTTAAATGTCTCCCTCTTTAATATCAAAAGAAGAGTCTTCATTATGATATTTTTACCATCAAATATATATTTTTACTGATTTTAAGATAGCAAGAACAAATTATTGGCTTTCATAATTTTCATGCTAAATCCTATTAGTCCAAAAAAGTATAATTAATGCAAGACCTAATTCAATGTCTAATCATTATTCATCTAAAAAAGTTGTGAATATAAGTCAAATTTTTTCTCATAAAATGCGCGCCACCCCCCCCCCCCCCCCCCCCCCCCCCCCCCACCCCACCCCAACCCCAAAACATTAGATTTCTGGCTCTGCCCTGGTTTTGCCTGATGCAATGAACTTTTAAATATATGGCATGCATCTGGAGAATAGTAATGGCGTGCATCTGAATAATTATTTTATCTTGATCAGTTGATCTTGTTAAATTGGAGAATGAATATATCGTAAGGATGAAAGAGAAAAAGAAAAGGAAAAGAAAAGATGGATATAGAGCTTCCATCCTTAAATTTTCTAATTTTGTTACTGTGTATGACTACCTGCTCCATTTGAGTGCAATATTCTTCTACTAAAACTTCTGAACATGAAACACATTAATCCTGAATTAGTTGAATTTTGGCAGGTGAATGTGCATAATTGTGTAGTTTCTAAACTTCAATATCGATTCTCTTTCTCCTACTTTTACTCTTGAGATGGATCAAGTCACATTTGGATTGTTATCTAACTAGTTATCGTGTTAAACTGCGTTTTTCTCACAGAATCTTGTTTTTCCGAGCCCCAGAGATGCAGAGTCACGAAGGTTCATTGAAGACGGTCCACTGCTTCAGTGAGATGCGTTTATCTCACAGAATGCTTGCCATCACTCAGGAATGTCCTAATTGTCACTAATCAGCATTGCATCTGTTTTAAAAAGATTTGGTTGCTGTCCTGGTGATGTTTGAAGTCTATAGGAGACACTTCCAGGTATACCCCCCATCCTGTATTCCTTTTCAGTTCTACATTCTGAATTTAGGATCATATTCTTTGGTTGTGATTGTTCTGTATGTCTTGCTCATTGCTTGCAATATTTGACCGGCCTATTATTTATCAGTTACAAACCCTTGTATACGGCTCTAAATATATAGAAATATAGCAGGGGTTTCCTCTGGGGCCTAGGGTTCTTGCAAGAAATCTACAGCAATTTCTTGTAAGAAATCTCCAAGGATGTTCTTGTAAATGTAAATGTCTATTTAAAAAATTTCTTTATCAACAACCCTTTGAAATCTGAAAGCCTTTTTCTCTCGAGGCCCATTTGAAACTTGCTTCGAGCCATGACAATAATCACAAAACCAATAGCAGATTACTTGCTTAATTTGCATTGAAAATCAATAAGAATGGTTCGTGATTTTCCTGAATAAAGAGTGATTGTCCACGATCGAATTATTGGCAAATTGGTGAATAAAATGTGAATTTCTTTGTTTCACTACTTGGCGTAAATTGTTCGTGAACTTTTCAAGAAGCTAAACCTGTGAATTCTGTAACTATACATGTGAAATGACAAAAAATGTGAACGTTTAGAACGCAGAATTTGAAAAGCTAATAAGAAATCTTTTGAGATTCACGTGACGAGCATTGTCTGTAAAATTAGGATCATGATCTATTAAGCTTATTAGCTTAAGCTATTGGATCAAACTACGTTTCAATCGTATGAATGCTTCAATATTTTATTCTTAAAAGAGTCTTGTGTCATGACAAGTGGTAGTCATGGACAATGTGAAGCAATGACACTATGTATGACGTGCCTAACTTTGTACCATGATTGGTATTGGTTAATGTGATTCACGAGGAAGATGATAGCTGATTTGATATATATATATATATATATATATATATATATATATATATATATATATATATATATATGAGAGAAATGTAAATCAGCTGACACAGGAGGCAACTCCCTCCTATGTCGCACTCAAAAATCATATTTTCCGAGTGAATTTTAAGATCCGATCGCACATTATCATATTCATATTCTAAAATATACACATATAAAAAATCAAGTGATTTGAAATACGTTTACTCATTGATCTAATCGTTCCATTTTGTTCTATTGTTAAAAAACGTTAATGTTTGAACCCAAAGAAAATGGAGTAAACAAACTTCAAATCACTTGATTTTTTATATGTGTATATCTTAGAATATGAAGATGATAATGTACGGTCGGATCTTGAAAATTTATTCGGGAAATTGATTTTTGAGTGCGATATAGGAGGGAGTTGCCTCCTGTTTCAGCTGATTTACATTTCTCTCTCTCTCTCTCTCTCTCTCTCTATATATATATATATATATATATATATATATATATATATATATATATATATATATATATATATATATATATATATAGAGAGAGAGAGAGAGAGAGAGAGAGAGAGATGTTCCTCAGCCGCCAGCTGAGAGATTCTCTTAGCTGGCGACGACGTGGCTGAATTTCAGCGACAGATTCTGATTGCAATGCTACCATGGTCGCAGTGTTTTTGTGAGGATTACTATCATGGTCGCAGTTTTTTTTTTTTTTTTGTGAGGACTGCTACCATGTTTGTAATGTTTTTGTTGAGAGCTGCTACTATGGTTGTAGTATTTTTGTGAGGATCGCGACCATGATCGCAGTGTTTTTGTGAGAACTGCTATTATGATCGCAGTGCTAACTAGACTGAGAATATCTAATTTTTTTAGGACTGAGACCAGGTCGCAATGCCGGCTGAGAGAATTCTCTCAACTGGCGGCAGAGGTACAAGTACCACACACCCACTCACACACAATGAGCTGATCCCCTAAGAACGATACTTATGAATTTCTGTGAGAACTTTCATGTGGACCGTCTGATCTGCTAGATATCTGTTTTTATTTGATGTGATCTATCAGATCCGATGGCCCACATGAAAATTCTCACAGAAATTCGGAGAAACGTTCTTAGGGGATCAACTCCCTACACACACAGAAGGTCAGAAATCTAATAGAGCGTGTGGGCTCAAAGTAGTAATGAGTTCTCCAATGGCCATACACCGTTATCTCTTGGGGCCCAAGTGCCTCCCCCCCGTTACTAGTGCGTTAGCCCACTGATTTACCCTTCACTCTCAAGAGGGAGTTCCAAGTTCGGTTCCCTGTAGTTGTCGAATGAAAATTTTAATTTGGTTAATTAGTGATGGTTGCATTTGTATAGGCTGGAGGATGACCTTCATCCTTTTTCTCAGGACAAAAAACTTTTCATTTCTTCTTTTAATTCCGACAAATACAGTTACAAAGCTATCAATTTTCTTTATAAGTCGCAAGCCTGATTAGCGTGAGTTATTTCATAAACTGTAAAATAATGGTGATTACAAGGAGAATGAATAATGACCATCTTGTTAATTAGCGGGAAGCCAAGGGGTAATCTCGAAATTAGCGTATTATATTTTACATCAAGGGTGGGCCCCGCACGTGCTTCCTTCATGTGGGAGCGCGCGCTTCCGGCGGCACGAAAATAATGCAACGGCCTTTTGGGCTCGCGCACATGCGCCCCTACGCTCGAGGCCCCCGTGCCTGCCCGCGTGACTCGCATGTGCGGAGAGATGGAATATTTTGATTGGTGCGCCGTTAAACTGCCGTCATGTCCATGAATGAATGCTGTTAACTGACGGGACGTGAGGATGGATGCCCCGCACGTGACGACGGGGACAGCGGATCGCCACGTGAGCCCCAGTCAATCGTAGACCGTCACGATCACGTCAAATCAGTAGATATCAGCCGTCCATTTCAAATGCTTCAATATCTCCAGGGTGCATGTTTCTGTCTCTCATTCTTGATTGATTGATGTTTCACTCTCTCTCACTCTTTCAAAGTAAATTGGATGTCTGAAAAATTACTCCAAAGAGTAAGCTCTCTCTTTAGCTCTCTGTCACACAGAGTCACAAAGTAAATTGGGGTGGCTGCTTAAATTAATTTATTAACAAATTAAAATAGTAACCGCGCTCTCTGTCTCTCTCTCAAATTAAATTGGATAGCTAGAAAATTAATTTGTTAGCTGTTGAAGAATAAGCTACCCCTCTCTCTCTCTCTCTCTCTCTCTCTCTCTCTCTCTCACACACACACACCACACACCACACAATAGTAAGAAAAGATATATAACGTGGGTTTAAAATCAATGTTATAGCGAAACGATGACTTCTTTGCATGCGATGTTGTACGTCTAGGCTTACGACGTTAGTTCTAGAACTACGTTTTACATAAAGGATACCACTCGGTTCATATAAGCAGCGACATGGTATATGAATTTATTTTTTAAAAAAATGTACTCATCCCTGCCACCGGGGTCATTCTTGTCACTGACGCCGGGTGGTTCTCAACAGCAACGTTCTTCCACTTTTGTCTCCACCAGTCCAACTCCTTCCTCACTCTCATCTGAAGACTGAATTTCTCTTCCTCACCTTTGCCTCCACCACCTCTAACACCAACATCGTCATAGCCTGTTCTGAAATCTGGTGGAGCATTTCGTCAAACACCTCGCATGCACTTCCTTCCATCTGTACACCCGAGTCCCACCTCCACTTCTTGCCTTACACCACCGCGTACAGTATCTCTATCATCTCTAGACTACCGCCATAACACCCAATCTTAGCCACCATCCACCATCTAACAACCTCATGTTAGAGATATCAATGACAACACGTGATTCATGTGAAACATGTGATCCATGTGAAAGACACCCCTCATGAAATCAATCAGATCCTAAAATCTCTCCATGATTATAGGAACACATGGGACTCATGGGATTCATGCACCATGTGTTTCTCATTCTTTCTCTCAGTCAATGTTTTCCTATTCTTTCTCTCAGTCAATGTTTTCCTATTGTATCTCCTAGTGTAAACATGTGACTAATATGTGTATATATATACAACTAAGAATCATAGCTAATCGTATACAACCAAGAATCATAACTAATGGTATCTTGTCTTTGCATAAATAAGTCTTCTTCTTCTTCTTTATCTTGGTATCAGAGCAACTCTTGTACCATGTCGAGTATTTTCTCTTCATCTTCCCTCACCTCCATCCAAACACTTGCATCCATGGTTACTCCCAATCCCAAAATCACTCACTTTTTAAATATCAAACTCGACAAGGGAAACTATCTATTATGGTGTTTCCAGTTCCTTCCTCTTCTAAAGCTCTACTATCTCGAAGGCCTCATCGACGGAACCTCTCCGTGTTCGGTCCGATTCCTTCCTTCTACCGAGAAGGATGCTCAGCCCACTATCAATACAGAATACACTCACTGGATCAAGCTTGATCAGATGCTCTTATGTTGGCTTATCTCCTCGCTCACTGAGGCTGTTCTTACTCATGTCCTCGGCCTCACCACATCTCGTGATGTGTGGTGCTCTCTGGAGCGAATATTTGCGTCACCCTCTAGAGTTAGAGTGCAGCAACTCAAATATCAGCTGCACACCGTCAAGATAGGCACCTCTTCTATGTCAGAGTACATCCAATCTGTCAAGTCCATCGTGGACAACCTGCCGGCAGTGGCTAATCCAGTTGCCGACTCTGACCTCGTCTCTACCTTGCTCAGTGGTTTGTCTCCCGAATATGACTCGTTCGTCACCTCCGTCAACACACGAGTCGACCCTGTACTGTTAGAAGAACTCATCGGCCTTATGCTTAGCCAGAAGATTTATCGTGGGCGTGCTATCACTTCACCAGACTCCACAACCTTCATCTCCCCTTCTCCTGTAGTTCATATTGTTTCCCACACTCCAAGCTATCATTCAGCTTTAGCTTCTTTCCGTGGTCGTGGACGTGGCCGAGGCAGGGAGCGCGGTCATGGTCGTGGACATTCCTTCTTACCGCCACATTAGTCCATCGGTGGCCGACCTCAATGCCAGATCTGCAATCGTTTTGGCCATTATGCTAACCAATGCTACAATCGTTATGATGATTCGGCTAGTCCAACTGCACTTCTCCACTCTTATTGGAATAGTCCAGTCAATCCCAACTGGTATGTTGACTCCGGATCCACTCATCACCTAACGGCTGACATTACGAATTTGGCGGTTCACTCTGAATATTAAGGACCCGACAGAGTTCGCATGAGTAACGGGACAGGTTTGCCTATCAGAGTCACCGGTGCTTCTTTATTGTGTTCTCTTGTTTCTTTTTTTGTCTTGAAAAATCTTTTACATGTTCCTGATATCTCCAAAAATCTTATGTCTGTTAGTTATTTTACTGCTGATAATAAAGTCCTTCTTGAATTTCACCCTGACTTTTATTTTATCAAGGATCTCTCTACTCGAAAAACTCTACTGCCGGGACAACTTAAGGATGGTCTGTATGTCTTCTTCCTGAGGAATCATAACTTCGCCGCCTCTCCCCAGACTCTTCTCGGTGAGCGTGCATCTTCCTCCGTCTGGCATGAGCGCCTAGGTCATCCCTCCATCAGAGTTGTCTCTAGTGTTTTATCTCAACATCAGCTTCCTTTCTTCCCTGACCGTGCTGGTACCCATCTCTGCATCCCCTGTCAGCAAGGAAAAAGTCACCGTCTCCCTTTTTCGTTATCTTTCACGATTGCTACTGCTCCTTTAGAGCTTATTCACTCCGATCTATAGGGTCCGTCTCCTGTGTCTGCTGTAAGTGGTCATCGCTATTATATTAGCTTTGTAGATCACTACAGTAGGTATGTAACGGTCCCAGATTTCTTAAATCTTCAATTAAGACAATCATTCTTTTAAACAGGTAGATCAACATAATCATATCCAGATTCTTAAAATTTCGGCAGCACCTCCTTTGTAAATACTGATATGCCCAATATACATTACCACTCACAAAGATTTCGGCCAACATCAGCCTACTTATCCTCAATCCAAACATATAAACCAAAGTGGATAACCACCCATGCAACCACAATAGTGTTACGGCTCACAAGGATCAATTTATTCTCCATTTAACAATTTTTGGCTTAACATCGCCTACTTAAGGAAATACAATGACATAAACCCGAGAGCACCCCTCTCGGCCTCCATAAAGTAAGGCAATGCTAACATCTTATCTTACTTATCCGGAATATCACAAGTAAGCTCCTTTCTACACCAATCCATCCAAAGATCTACTACTCGAATGCAATACACATCTAATAATGCTATGAATATATATACAATAAGAAAAATTATCTAAAATGAACATTATTCAATACTTTCATTCATAAGAATTTCTTAGCAAGCGACCAAAGTATGCTTGGCCTCAGTCTCCTCGTGACCTGAAAATACGAAACTGGAAGAGGGTGAACTCAACAGCTCAGTGAGAGAGGACCAAAAGAGCATCAAGGAAAGAATCACAAGTAAGGAGCATATGTAACAGCCCATTTTTATTAATTATTATTCCTCATTATATTAAGCATCAGTTAGATATGAGAATTTTTTTTTAATTCCTCATTCCTAATTTAATACCAATAATAATTAATATGACCATAGAATTAATATTTCATCTTTATGAGTTATTTTCATTTTTTTTGATTATGGCATAAATTGGTACATATATATATAAAATATATATATAAATATTTCATGCCAAAATAATTATGACTTTTAAGAGTATATGGAAATATATCCTTGATATTTAAATTTAGTATTCTCAATTAGGAAATACCTAAACAAATACTAGGTATTTGTATTTAGAATATTTTATTTGCATATGTGAGTGGAGGTGTTAGGTATGCATGAGGGGGGTGAGGTGTAAGGCTAGGATCAATTTGATCCTAGCCTTGGCCAAGTGGCAAGATTAGAAGGGATTGGTGTTGCAATAATCAGGTTGTTGGGGGTCTTTATGCAAAACTGATCTTCCCTTACGTTGGATCTGAGAGGAGAAGTTTCTCCTTCTCTGTAAAATTCAGAACTTCCCCAAAATCAAACCTTAAATCCTCTCAAATCTCTCTCTCTCTACCCACACCACACCCTCTCTTCCTATCTCTCTCTCTCTCTTGCACCCAGCCGAGCCAAGGGCGGCTGCAACGGCCGCGCGCCACCAGCACAGGCCGCGCACAGCCGCTGGGGGCCGCGCGCGGCCGCGCAAGGGCGGCGCGCAGCCGCGCAGGGTGGTTCCAGGCGGCGCGAAGGCTGGTTGGGGAAGGGGGGAAGGCTTTAGCTAGCTAGAGAAGTGAAAATTTCAGTTTTAAGGTGATTTTTGGAAGTAAAATCAGAAACCCTAGATCTGAATTTCAGTTTCAAAAACCCCCAAAAATTCTGAAACTAATTTGGGCTAAGGTAAAATCTATTACTCTACAAATTCTTTCCTCTTTACAAATTATATCATAACTAAATTTTGCCTTGTCTTGTTACTAGGGTTTGAGTGAAGGATTGATCAAAAAATCGCGGTGGGAATCCTCATATCTTGTGAGTAAATTTTCATACTCACTTCAAAGATTAATTTTACCAATTTAATTATGTAATTGTTGTATGTGCCTAAGAGGGATTTTAGGAAAAGACAATGGATGAAGGTAGAGTAGCATGTAAATTAAATTACATGGAATTGGTGCCAAAATTAATTTTTATTAGAAAGTAGTGTATAAATTATTGTGTTTTGTGTTCGTAACAATTGAATGTAAGTTTAGTAGTATAAGTAATGTGAGTGGTGATGGGTGTGTACTATAAGGTAAGGGTACTTTAATAGATACGTTACAAGTTATGTATGTGAAATGCTTAAGTCCTTAATTATAATACCTTGACAATCCCACATGAAATACTTTGTACTACTTGCTATAGTAATATACATATAATAGCATGATTAAATATGTTGACGACATGTGAATATGTCTATTTTGTGATTTTGCCATAACATGTTGATTATGTAACCTATGCCATAGTATATTTTTGTCATGCAATATATGTGTGGGTCGCTTGTAGAATTTATATGTTGTTATGATTGAATAGATGAATGATATGTGAAATTGTTGATTATATGATCTTGCCAAAACATAATAATTGTGTAAAGTTATGAAATGATATAATTAGATACGCCATATATGAATGTATTGATTGTGGGATCTATACGTTAGTATGGTGAATCCCTATGTTTGTCAATTAAGAGTAGGAAGGGGGAAGACAGTGGGAAAAATGAAGTTCCATCTAATTGTAGGAAGGGGCCGGCGGGAGCCGGTAGGAGGAGAAGACGGTGTAAAAGTGTGTTGATCATTGTAGGAAGGGCCGGCGGGAGCCGGTAGGAGGAGAAGACGGTGTTATGAAAGTAGTTATGTTTGTCACTGTAGGAAGGGGCCGGCGGGAGCCGGTAGGAGGAGAAGACGGTGAAATGTTCATGTACTATTTTGAATGTTGTGGTAATGAATTGTTGCTTGTAAATATGTTTAAAAAAAAAAGATGTTTGTGTTACCATAACTTAGGAATTATTATGGTTTGAATTATGTTGTGTTATCAAACGTGATAAAGGAAAACTATTACTACGTCCTGTACCATCACATAAGTGTATAAAGTAGACCAAAGAAGGCTAATATATGTTTTCCAAAAAGGTCTCCTTAGATTCCATAAAGTATGTTGTGGTATTATATCATGTTGTTATCATTTATAAAGTGTTTATGAAATTTACTCGCTGAGCCGTCGAGCTCATCCCTTTCTTTGTCTTCTCTTTCAGGTTTGGATAAAGGTAAGAGCGTAATATAGCACAGATTAGTCATGAGCGGGATGTCTTATGTTTCATAAACTCTTATTTTGTCACTATGTGCTTGTAATTATGTTTTATGTTAGCATTACCTAGTTGATGTTGGCCCAAGGTTACAATCAACCCATGTTTAGTGTATTTGATGATTACAAAACATATTAGTTATTTGTACTAATATCATTTGTTGTTTAAGTGTGTTTCAGGTTTATTATCATACTAGAAGTACTCTCACTCATATACAAAGATTTTGGACTCAAATACAAGCTATTGGATTCAAGACAAGTCAAATTGGGCTCAAAGTGCAATATTGAAGATCAAGTGAAGATTGCCCATGTTGAAGTCTTGAAGACCTAGAAGCTTGTAAGTGTAGTTTTTTTGTTAAAGATAGGATATGTAAATTTTGGCTCTAGGATTTGCACACACACTTTTGATGTATGTTTCTATGTTTTTGAGAATGGTATTTCTAAGTTTATGCCTTAGTTCATACTTACATGTACCCAAAGCCTTATATCTTCAAAACTTGTTTAAATACATGTATATAAACTATTTTCAGCATAACACTTAGCTTAAGATTTTTAAAGGAATTTTTACAAATTTTTCTAACTCAAAAATCTGCCCAGAAAACTGTTTTCCAGGCAGACCGGTCGACCGACCCTAAATATCAGTCGACCGGCTGCTGTGGCCAGACATGCACGAGGCTGTGCATGTCTGCCGGTCGACCGACCCTAAATATCGGTCGACTGATTTTTGTGGTCTGCTCTCTGTATCTTTCGGTCGACTGGGTCGGTCGACCGATAGAAGGAAACTGGGTTTCCTTCTGTGAGATCGGTCGACTGGCAGTCGACCGGAGCCTCAACGGCTCTTTTGCCAGCAGAGCACCGGTCGACCGGCAGTCGACCGGTAAGCCTGCAACAAGCCCAACGGCTCTTTCCTCTTTGGGCATTTCTGAAAAAACTGTTTTTGGGTTTCTCTTTAACAGAGTTTTTAGGAGTTGTTGGGGTGCTTTTGCAGAAGATTTTAGCAGAAAAAATCAGGGTTTTAACCTATTCTCTCCCTATAAATAGTGGGGAATAGGCCTTAGTTATTTACCAAGAAAAATTACAAGTTTTCATAGTTTTCAAGAGAAAAAGAAAAATAGTTTAAAGCTCTCATTTCCATTCTTTCAAATTGGTTTTTTTTCAGTTGTTGTTTGATCTCTAATATCACTCTACAACTGAAGCTTTTCTCACCACACTTCATAGAGCCAAAATCTCATATTCTTTCTATAAGTGAAGTTGTAAAAGAGTGAGAGTGTTTGTAAAAGAAGTGTTTTGTAAAAGAGAAAGAGTGTTGTGGTCTAGTTGAGATCACAAAGTTGTAACCTTTGTTCTTGTGGAGACAAGCTCTTCGGTGGAGCTTCGTTGTAAGGTGTAAAGCTACGGGCTTGAGGTCTTTGGAGGCCTAACTTGTACGGGATCCTAAGGGGATAGTGGAAACCCTTCACGGAGGTGAAGGCGGGGACTAGAGCTACGGGCTCGAACCTCGAAACAAATCACTTTGTTTGCGATTGGCTTGGCGTTCCTCTTGCTTAATTTCTTGCTTCAATTACTTCCAATTTATTGCTTGTGAACTAACCCTTACTTGTGCTATCCTTACTTGTTTATTTACTTGCTTTCAATATTTCTTGATACAATACTTGTGTGCATTTCATCATCGCATTTCATACTTGGAATTGTTCGATCACACCTCAATACAACACGGTTGCATTGCGCACCTCTAACCCATTTAAGGGGAATTGGGAGGAAGGAGTTCAGAACCTCGCAAGGGTATTCGGCTCTTAGTCGTGTTTTGAGAGATCGTTGCATCACTCACTTAAGTTAAATTTTAAAAGAGCATTAGATTAGCAATTACACCTATTCACCCCCCCTCTAGGTGTATTTCAATTGGTATCAGAGCTTGGACTCTAGGATTTGGTTTAACAACCTTAGAGAAGATCCACGTTTGCTAATCATTTCATCCACATTCATTTAAAAATGGCCGATGGAATTAAAACCCCACCTAAGTTTGATGGACTTAACTTTCCCATATGGAAAGTTAAGATGACCGTGTTTTTGCAATCTCTAGGTAGCCGAGTTGCAAAAGCCGTGACTAAGTCCTTTAGTGTACCCCCCGGTGACGAATCCACTTGGTCCGAAATAGAGACTAAGGAATTCGATGCCAATGCCAAAGCTCACTATGCACTCCTACAAGCCCTAAATGATGATGATATTGCTAGGGTTATACATTGCAAATCCGCATATGAGATTTGGTCACATTTGATAGTCACACACGAAGGGACATCACAAGTTAAGAAGGCTAAGATTGACCTTCTTAGGTCCCAATATGAAACATTTAGCATGCAAGAAAATGAAACCATAGATGATATGGTTACAAGATTTACCAAGATTACTAATGGACTTTCTTCTTTAGGTGAAGATATCAATAATGATCAAAGAGTGAGGAAGATCATCCGTGCTCTTCCTACTTCATGGGAGGTCAAAGCAACAACCTTGAAGGAACTCAACGACAATGAGGAGATGGAGCTCATAGGTCTCATTGGGAACCTCAAAACCCATGAGATGGAAAGGAAAGCAAGAGAGGACATGGCACCTACCAAAAAGAAGACCATTGCCTTCAAAAGTCATGCTACCTACTCCGACGAAGATGACGAAGAAGAAGATGACGAGGAGCTCTCACTTCTAGTCAAAAATGTCCGGAGGATGTACAACAAGGCAAAGTTCCAAGGAAGAAGGAGATGGCAAGGAGGCAAGGAAGAAAGGAAGATCATTTGGTTTAATTGCCAAAAGCCGGGACACATAGTAGCGGAGTGTCCGGACAAAGTAAAGCCATCTTCATCCAAGAAGCCATACAAGAAAAAGGCTATGAAAGCAACATGGGATGACGAAAGTGAATCCGAGGAGGAGATTGACACCGCCAATATGTGCTTCATGGCAAATGAGAGCACAAGCAAGGTAACCCCCCCAACTTTTCTTGATGAAGATTTATCCATGGATGAGTTAAGTGAAGCATTTATGGAACTCTCTCAAAATTATGATTTCATGAAGAAAAAGTATTTGAAAATGAAAAAGGATAATGAATCACTTAGTATTCAAGTTGTAAATCTTACAAAAGAAAAGGATAATTTAGTTTCCACCTTGACCACTACTAAAAATGATTTTGAAAAATATAAGACTTCTTGCAAGGGTAAGGCCCCACTAATTGATTCTAATGAGATTGCCATGCTTAAGAAAAGATTAGACTCATTAGATGTTGTTTTGAAAAAGTGTAGTGAATTTGATAAAAAGAAGATTGAGGCTATGTTTCCTAAGAAACAAGCCCCAAAGAAAAATGCTCATGCTCATGTTCATGTTCATGCTACACAACCTAAACAATATGGCAAACCCCAAAAGCATGCTCACACTACTACACATACACATCATGCATTCATGTATAGAAAAGTGTACACATGCTCACATTGTGGAAGGAAAGGACACTTAGCTAATTTTTGCTATGATAGACTAAGTGCATCACATCATAATGTTTGGGTTCGTAACACTAACTTTCAAGGACCCAAGAAAGTTTGGGTACCAAAATCAACTATTGTTTTAAATGATGTAGGTACTTTCCAAAGCCCAACGACGTAGAGGTTTGTGGTATCTTGATAGCGGTTGCTCAAGGCACATGACTTGGGACATCAACAACTTTGCAACCCTATCAAGATATCATGAAGGTGGCACCGTCACCTTCGGAGATGACGCCAAGGGTAAAATCGTCGGTATTGGTAATGTAAAACTTGGCACCTCTCCTTTAATTGAAAATGTGGTTTTAGTTGATGGCCTCAAGCATAATCTCTTGAGTGTTAGTCAACTTTGTGATAAAGGTTTTGATGTTGTTTTTGATAATGTTTCTTGTAAAGTGATTGATAGAACTTCTAATGTTTGTGTATTTTCCGGTTTTCGTGAAAGCAATGTTTACATGATTGATATGTTAAATATGTCTTGTAATATTACTTGTTTAAAAGCCCTCGATGACGACTCTTGGTTGTGGCATAGGAGATTAGGCCACGTTTCATTTGACCATATTTCTAGGCTTAACTCTAAGGAAATGGTGAAGGGTATTCCTTCATTGAACTTTGAAAAGGACCGAGTTTGTGACGCATGTCAATTTGGGAAACAAACTAAGTCCTCATTCAAATCAATTAAGGATATCATGTCATCACGTCCATTAGAGCTAATCCACATGGATTTATTTGGCCCTACACAAACCAAAAGTTTAAGTGGGAGTAGATTTGCTTATGTTTTAGTAGATGATTTTTCGCGTTTTACTTGGGTTTATTTTCTTGAACATAAAAGTCAAACCTTTTCATATTTTCAAGCCTTTAAGAAAAGAGTTGAAAAGGAAAATGACTCCTCAATAATTAAAATAAGAAGTGATAGAGGAGGTGAGTTCATTAACCTTCCCTTTACCGCTTTTTGTGAGGAACATGGAATAAAACATGAACTTTCTTGTCCTAGAACTCCACAACAAAATGGAGTAGTTGAGCGGAAAAATCGTACTTTGCAAGAGATGGCTAGGACTATGTTAAATGAATATGGTCTACCACATTATTTGTGGGCCGAGGCCGTTCATACTTCATGTTACATTGCAAATCGTGTTTTCCTATGTAAAAATACTACTAAGACTTCTTATGAGATGTATTTTTCTAGAAAACCTAATGTTTCTTATTTCAAAGTGTTTGGTTGCAAATGCTTTGTTTTAAATACAAATATTAATTTGGGAAAATTTGATGCTAGATCATATGAGGCTATTTTTGTAGGTTACTCAAATACTAGTAAGGCTTATAGAGTCTTCAATAGGTCAACTTTGACTATTGAGGAATCTATTCATGTTAAATTTGAGGAATCTAACAAGTTTGTTAAGAATTGTGTAGAAATTGATGCTTTAGATGAAGGCTTGGAGAAAGTGACCTTGGAGGATGCTTCTACCATGGGAGACAAGCCAAAGGATGGTGATGGAAGTGAAGCCAAAGTGGAAGAGGCTCAAGGAAATGAACATCAAGCAAATGAAGAGGAGCCTTCTCAACCACTACCAAAGGATTGGAGATTCAATCCTCATCATCCCAAGGACCTCGTCATAGGTGAAGTATCAAAAGGGGTAACCACTCGCTCTAAGATTCAAGATTTTTGTGGTAATTTTGCTTTTATTTCACACATAGAACCTAAAAATGTCCTCGAGGCCGAGGCCGATTCATATTGGTTGCTTGCAATGCAAGAGGAGCTCAATCAATTTGAGCGCAATCAAGTTTGGCACCTTGTTCCTAGGCCCCAAGATAGACCAACTATTGGCACTAAATGGATCTTTAAGAACAAGTTGGATGAATCGGGTAATGTAGTTAGAAACAAGGCTAGGTTAGTTGCCCAAGGTTACACTCAAATCGAAGGGATTGATTTTGAAGAAACCTTTGCACCCGTAGCACGGCTCGAAGCCATACGGATGACCTTAGCATATGCCTCATTTAAAGATTTTAAGTTATTTCAAATGGATGTAAAAAGTGCTTTTCTTAATGGTTATATTGATGAGGAGGTGTATGTTGAACAACCCCCCGGGTTTGTTGATCCTACACACCCTAATTATGTTTATAAATTAGATAAAGCTCTATATGGTTTGAAACAAGCCCCTAGGGCTTGGTATGAGAGATTGTCTTCATTTTTGCTTTCAAATGATTTTAAGAAAGGAAAAGTTGATAAAACATTATTTACCAAACATGTAGATCAAGATATCCTCATAGTTCAAATTTATGTTGATGACATTATTTTTGGATCTACTAATGTTTCTCTTTGCAAGAATTTTGAATCATGCATGAAAAGGGAATTTGAGATGTCTATGATGGGGGAGCTCAACTTCTTTCTTGGACTTCAAATCAAGCAACGTAGTGATGGGACATTCATCAACCAAGCCAAGTACACCAAAGAACTCATCAAGAGGTTCGGGCTTGAAGGATCCAAAGTAGCAAAGACTCCCATGGCAACCACTACAAAACTTGACAAGGATGAACAAGGTAAGGAAGTAGACATCAAATTATTTCGTAGCATGATTGGTAGTTTACTTTATCTTACGGCTAGTAGGCCGGATATAATGTTTTCCGTATGTTTATGTGCACGTTTTCAATCATGTCCTAAGGAATCACACTTAATTGCGGTAAAACGCATAATTAGGTACCTTAAGGGCACAATTGATTTAGGTTTGTGGTATCCAAAAACTAACCAATTTACCATGACTAGTTATTCGGATGCCGACTATGCCGGTTGTAGGGTAGATAGGAAGAGTACAAGTGGAACATGCCAATTCTTAGGTAATTGTCTTGTGTCTTGGTCTTCCAAAAAGCAAAATAGTGTAGCCCTATCAACTGCCGAGGCGGAGTATGTTGCGGCAGGAGCTTGTTGTGCACAAGTTCTTTGGATGCAACATACTCTTCTCGATTTTGATTTACATTTTGATCATGTTAAAATTTATTGTGATAATACTAGTGCTATTCACATGACCAAAAATGCTAATCAACATAGTAAAACCAAACATATAGACATTAGATATCATTTTCTTAGAGATCACTTTGAAAAAGGTGACATTGATATAGATTTTGTTTCAACCGATTTTCAACTTGCGGATATTTTCACAAAACCTTTAGATTATGCAAGATTTTCTTTTATTTGTGGTGAATTAAATATTTGTAAAATTGATACTTAAAGTATCTTAGTTTGTTTTGTTTTGATTTTTAATATGTGTTAAAATTTTCTTTGTTTTAACCCTTTTTTGATGTATGACAAAAAGGGGGAGAAAAATGTATGAGTTTGGAGAAATACTAAGTTGTTTTTAGTTGTTTTAATATTTGGTTCATGTTTGAGTTTCTTATTTATGGTGATGATTTTGTTTTAAAAATGATTTTTGTATGCTTACATAGTTTTTCATATTCATGTTAAATATATAGCATTGTTTAAGGGGGAGCTTTTCAAGCTTTTCCTCTTTTATTTGTTTAATAACTCATATGTTTTGTCATCATCAAAAAGGGGAGATTGTTGGCCCAAGGTTACAATCAACCCATGTTTAGTGTATTTTGATGATTACAAAACATATTAGTTATTTGTACTAATATCATTTGTTGTTTAAGTGTGTTTCAGGTTTATTATCATACTAGAAGTACTCTCACTCATATACAAAGATTTTGGACTCAAATACAAGCTATTGGATTCAAGACAAGTCAAATTGGGCTCAAAGTGCAATATTGAAGATCAAGTGAAGATTGCCCATGTTGAAGTCTTGAAGACCTAGAAGCTTGTAAGTGTAGTTTTTTTGTTAAAGATAGGATATGTAAATTTTGGCTCTAGGATTTGCACACACACTTTTGATGTATGTTTCTATGTTTTTGAGAATGGTATTTCTAAGTTTATGCCTTAGTTCATACTTACATGTACCCAAAGCCTTATATCTTCAAAACTTGTTTAAATACATGTATATAAACTATTTTCAGCATAACACTTAGCTTAAGATTTTTAAGGAATTTTTACAAATTTTTCTAACTCAAAAATCTGCCCAGAAAACTGTTTTCCAGGCAGACCGGTCGACCGACCCTAAATATCAGTCGACCGGCTGCTGTGGCCAGACATGCACGAGGCTGTGCATGTCTGCCGGTCGACCGACCCTAAATATCGGTCGACTGATTTTTGTGGTCTGCTCTCTGTATCTTTCGGTCGACTGGGTCGGTCGACCGATAGAAGGAAACTGGGTTTCCTTCTGTGAGATCGGTCGACTGGCAGTCGACCGGAGCCTCAACGGCTCTTTTGCCAGCAGAGCACCGGTCGACCGGCAGTCGACCGGTAAGCCTGCAACAAGCCCAACGGCTCTTTCCTCTTTGGGCATTTCTGAAAAACTGTTTTTGGGTTTCTCTTTAACAGAGTTTTTAGGAGTTGTTGGGGTGCTTTTGCAGAAGATTTTAGCAGAAAAAATCAGGGTTTTAACCTATTCTCTCCCTATAAATAGTGGGGAATAGGCCTTAGTTATTTACCAAGAAAAATTACAAGTTTTCATAGTTTTCAAGAGAAAAAGAAAAATAGTTTAAAGCTCTCATTTCCATTCTTTCAAATTGGTTTTTTTTCAGTTGTTGTTTGATCTCTAATATCACTCTACAACTGAAGCTTTTCTCACCACACTTCATAGAGCCAAAATCTCATATTCTTTCTATAAGTGAAGTTGTAAAAGAGTGAGAGTGTTTGTAAAAGAAGTGTTTTGTAAAGAGAAAGAGTGTTGTGGTCTAGTTGAGATCACAAAGTTGTAACCTTTGTTCTTGTGGAGACAAGCTCTTCGGTGGAGCTTCGTTGTAAGGTGTAAAGCTACGGGCTTGAGGTCTTTGGAGGCCTAACTTGTACGGGATCCTAAGGGGATAGTGGAAACCCTTCACGGAGGTGAAGGCGGGGACTAGAGCTACGGGCTCGAACCTCGAAACAAATCACTTTGTTTGCGATTGGCTTGGCGTTCCTCTTGCTTAATTTCTTGCTTCAATTACTTCCAATTTATTGCTTGTGAACTAACCCTTACTTGTGCTATCCTTACTTGTTTATTTTACTTGCTTTCAATATTTCTTGATACAATACTTGTGTGCATTTCATCATCGCATTTCATACTTGGAATTGTTCGATCACACCTCAATACAACACGGTTGCATTGCGCACCTCTAACCCATTTAAGGGGAATTGGGAGGAAGGAGTTCAGAACCTCGCAAGGGGTATTCGGCTCTTAGTCGTGTTTTGAGAGATCGTTGCATCACTCACTTAAGTTAAATTTTAAAAGAGCATTAGATTAGCAATTACACCTATTCACCCCCCCCTCTAGGTGTATTTCAGTTGAGGGTGCTATGATGCTACTATCGTATGTAATTTTTGTAATAGTTTTAATTAGAACCTGTGTACCTGGGAAGTTGGTAAAGTAAAGTATTGTAATCATGTTGGTAGAACCTTGTGGATTATGGATGCCTTGATGGTTATGCAAGATGAATATATGGCATAAATATATTTTGGAGATATTCTTTATTTTTGTGATAAGTAGGTCATATGACCGAAATGCTTTGTGGATTTAAGTAGGCCTTGGAGCCGAAATTGGATATTTTGTATGTGGCAAAAGTAAAAATATTAGAGGAAGTGCTGCCGAAATTTTCTAAATGTTGAATTAAAGAAAAGATTTGAGAATAAATACGTGTTATGGATCTAATCTTGCCTATTAGAGCTGGGACCGTTACAGTTGGTATCAGAGCCGAGGTTTAGGTGTAAAGTTACATTGAGTAGATAGGATAAGTTATGATTGAGGTGAATTTGTGTGAAAATTGTATGTATGATTGTACGATTGAGATGGGTATTTTAAGGAGTAGTGGATTCTTACAAATATGATTAACTTAGGAGTGCGGGATATTTAACCGTTCTCTTGTATCCGAATTTGAGTACCCGCATACTCCGATTCGGATGTTTCATACTGAGGGTGCGGGCCCTTTGTATGGATCGCCAGTGGTATGGGACACTGGAATGAGAGGGCAGCTAAAATATCCGGCAAGTCAAGGTTAATTCAGAACGTAAGAACGTTTTAGAGTAGCAAGCTCCGAGAGATAGAAGATATAAGTAATTGCAGATCTGTTGACTTCCAATAGCCTAACTACCTTAAGGTAAAATTTCCTTATATCTATGGATAATGATGTTGAAGCAAGCTTAAAGGGATAAAAGAATACAGATGTGGCAGTTGATGATAAAAGCCCTATCGGAGACCTACCAATGACTGAGACTTTTAATGCCATCCTCAGTAATGAAGCAGAGTCCCAAGGAAGAATATCTTTTGGAGGTATTTGGTAGAATGCTAGCTGGGCCCACGACTGGGATCATTATGAGGATTATGAATACTGAAAATATGACGATGATATCATAATAGAAAGTGAAGATCCTAAGGAAGGAGATGAAGAAGACCCTAACGAAGAAAATCCTGAAGAAGAAAATCTAAGAGGAGAGAACTCTAATAATGATAGTAAGGAGGGAAGTTCCACTAGTTCTAATATAAATCCTTAAATAAGGTGGAATGTTTAGTATTTTGAGATAGGATGGTATGGTTCGCCTATTTTAGAGCTTTTTGGTAGGAAGGTTATGGGTCTGTAAAGAATTGGGTGTGAACAAGGAGTTTCGATGTAAACCTTTTATATGGGTTATATATATATATATATATATATATATCTTTTATATGTTTAGTATGAATGTAAGCATATCAATGTAAACCTTGATTCCAAGGATGCCTTTAAAGTTATGAATAAAGTGATAATTGTTATGTAAGACTTGCTTTGTACTATGGATATTATTGATGATAAAGACTGATTATTCTTTTAGGGTTAGATGGACTTAAATCTTCCGCCACCAGACACTGATCCGGCAAGCTATGCCCCACCGCAAAATTCAGTTGGGAGTGTCCATCCCCCGACTAACCACGAGGACGAACACATCAGCAAATACCAGAAAATCCCTGAGGTAATGCCAGGTTGGTTGGCTCGACTGGCAACGAAAAGCAACCCACATCGAGCTTTAGAACAATTTCAGAAGCTGAACCCGCCAACATTTAAAGGAGAAGCTGACCCCATTCAAGCAGAAGAATGGCTTCGCCGAATCGAGAAAATACTAACCGTTATGGAATGTAATGAGGATCAAAGAGTGTCCTTTACCTCTTTCATGTTTCAAGGTGAGGCAGAACATTGGTGGGACATGGTTAAAGGTGGAGCTAATTCCTTAGGGGAGAAAGTTTCTTGGAACTTTTTGGTTAAGAAGTTCAACGAAAAGTATATACCGGGGGTAGCTAAAGATAAACTCGCACTAGAATTTCAGGAGCTAAAGCAAGGACAAATGTCTGTCAACCAGTATGATGTCAAGTTTACACAATTATCAAGGTATGCAGCAGGGTTGGTACGTGAAGAATCAGAAAGAACTAAAAGGTTCGTGAGGGGATTAAAACCTGAAATCAGAAGCAAATTAATTCCGTTTCAACTCCAAATCTATATTCAAGCGGTGGAGAAAGCATTGGAAGTTGAACGGGATATATTGGAAGATCAGGAAATCAAAGGCAAGGAGTTACCCCCTTCTAAGCGCCCCCACTATCAGGAGACACCTGACCCCGATATGTCAAACCACAGATTCAATAGAAGTGAAGGGTCCTCGGTAGCATCGGCTTCTAGATCAAATGGAGGTACATGGCATCGAGTGGGATTCCCTCGAAGACCTCAGACAATACTTTCTCACCGTCCCGATGTTGCAGGAAACTCGTGGTGCCCCATATGCCATTTGAATCATGCGGGCAGTTGTGTTCTGGGCAAACAATGTTTCTCTTGCGGTCAAATGGGTCACATAAGGAAGGAATGTCCGATCTTACAAGGACACCCAAGTACGGGATTTGGGACGGAAAGGCGAACTGGGGGCACTGTCCCATTTTCAGGATCAGCAGGAACTGTCAGGCGACCGTTCAACACACCCCGACCGGCGGAAACTCAGTCATCAGTGCAACAGCCTGGAGCTCGGCGGGAGAGGAATGCTTGACTCAGCAGGAGTCTCGAACATCAAATGTTGTGGTGAAAGGTACAATCAATTTAATGGAGCATTTTACCCAAGTATCATTTGACCCTGGTGTCACATACTCTTTTATCTTCTCAATGTTGCATCCAAACCAAACATGAAATCTAAATCATTGAATTTTACTTGTGATATCGACTCCTATAGGAACGGATATGGTTACTAATATGTACTATAGGAAGGTGAGGTCATGATAAGAGAAGTAAAAACATAGGTGAACCTCATAAAATTAGGAAAGATGGAGTACAATGTTATTTTAGAAATAGATTGATTGTTAACCGCTGTGCCCATATAAGCTGTCACCAAAAGGGTGCATAACTATGGTGAACGAATACCTCAATTGTGTTTCGAAGGAGTTACCACGCTTATCCCCGGAAAGAAAGATCGAATTTCTCGTAATGCCATTTGGACAAACCATCATCCCTGCAACATTTATGGACTTGATGAATAAGAATATTACAACCATATCCCGATCAATTTGTGATCATATTCATTGTTGATGTAATAATTATCCCAAGAGTAGCGAGGAGCATAAAGAACATTGAGAAATAATTCAGATACATGAAGTACTTGAGACAGTTGTATTAGGCAGGGACCCTCGTTTTCTATCAAGAGTCTGAGTGAACTTTTCCAAGGTACGTCGAGCTTCGGGGACGAAGCTTCCCTAAGGGGGGTAGAATGTAACAGCCCATTTTTATTAATTATTATTCCTCATTATATTAAGCATCAGTTAGATATGAGAATTTTTTTTAATTCCTCATTCCTAATTTAATACCAATAATAATTAATATGACCATAGAATTAATATTTCATCTTTATGAGTTATTTTCATTTTTTTGATTATGGCATAAATTGGTACATATATATATAAAATATATATATAAATATTTCATGCCAAAATAATTATGACTTTTAAGAGTATATGGAAATATATCCTTGATATTTAAATTTAGTATTCTCAATTAGGAAATACCTAAACAAATACTAAGTATTTGTATTTAGAATATTTTATTTGCATATGTGAGTGGAGGTGTTAGGTATGCATGAGGGGGGTGAGGTGTAAGGCTAGGATCAATTTGATCCTAGCCTTGGCCAAGTGGCAAGATTAGAAGGGATTGGTGTTGCAATAATCAGGTTGTTGGGGGGTCTTTATGCAAAACTGATCTTCCCTTACGTTGGATCTGAGAGGAGAAGTTTCTCCTTCTCTGTAAAATTCAGAACTTCCCCAAAATCAAACCTTAAATCCTCTCAAATCTCTCTCTCTCTCTACCCACACCACACCCTCTCTTCCTATCTCTCTCTCTCTCTTGCACCCAGCCGAGCCAAGGGCGGCTGCAACGGCCGCGCGCCACCAGCACAGGCCGCGCACAGCCGCTGGGGGCCGCGCGCGGCCGCGCAAGGGCGGCGCGCAGCCGCGCAGGGTGGTTCCAGGCGGCGCGAAGGCTGGTTGGGGAAGGGGGGGAAGGCTTTAGCTAGCTAGAGAGTGAAAATTTCAGTTTTAAGGTGATTTTTGGAAGTAAAATCAGAAACCCTAGATCTGAATTTCAGTTTCAAAAACCCCCAAAAATTCTGAAACTAATTTGGGCTAAGGTAAAATCTATTACTCTACAAATTCTTTCCTCTTTACAAATTATATCATAACTAAATTTTGCCTTGTCTTGTTACTAGGGTTGAGTGAAGGATTGATCAAAAAATCGCGGTGGGAATCCTCATATCTTGTGAGTAAATTTTCATACTCACTTCAAAGATTAATTTTACCAATTTAATTATGTAATTGTTGTATGTGCCTAAGAGGGATTTTAGGGAAAAGACAATGGATGAAGGTAGAGTAGCATGTAAATTAAATTACATGGAATTGGTGCCAAAATTAATTTTTATTAGAAAGTAGTGTATAAATTATTGTGTTTTGTGTTCGTAACAATTGAATGTAAGTTTAGTAGTATAAGTAATGTGAGTGGTGATGGGTGTGTACTATAAGGTAAGGGTACTTTAATAGATACGTTACAAGTTATGTATGTGAAATGCTTAAGTCCTTAATTATAATACCTTGACAATCCCACATGAAATACTTTGTACTACTTGCTATAGTAATATACATATAATAGCATGATTAAATATGTTGACGACATGTGAATATGTCTATTTTGTGATTTTGCCATAACATGTTGATTATGTAACCTATGCCATAGTATATTTTTGTCATGCAATATATGTGTGGGTCGCTTGTAGAATTTATATGTTGTTATGATTGAATAGATGAATGATATGTGAAATTGTTGATTATATGATCTTGCCAAAACATAATAATTGTGTAAAGTTATGAAATGATATAATTAGATACGCCATATATGAATGTATTGATTGTGGGATCTATACGTTAGTATGGTGAATCCCTATGTTTGTCAATTAAGAGTAGGAAGGGGGAAGACAGTGGGAAAAATGAAGTTCCATCTAATTGTAGGAAGGGCCGGCGGGAGCCGGTAGGAGGAGAAGACGGTGTAAAAGTGTGTTGATCATTGTAGGAAGGGGCCGGCGGGAGCCGGTAGGAGGAGAAGACGGTGTTATGAAAGTAGTTATGTTTGTCACTGTAGGAAGGGGCCGGCGGGAGCCGGTAGGAGGAGAAGACGGTGAAATGTTCATGTATTATTTTGAATGTTGTGGTAATGAATTGTTGCTTGTAAATATGTTTAAAAAAAAAAGATGTTTGTGTTACCATAACTTAGGAATTATTATGGTTTGAATTATGTTGTGTTATCAAACGTGATAAAAGGAAAACTATTACTACGTCCTGTACCATCACATAAGTGTATAAAGTAGACCAAAGAAGGCTAATATATGTTTTCCAAAAAGGTCTCCTTAGATTCCATAAAGTATGTTGTGGTATTATATCATGTTGTTATCATTTATAAAGTGTTTATGAAATTTACTCGCTGAGCCGTCGAGCTCATCCCTTTCTTTGTCTTCTCTTTCAGGTTTGGATAAAGGTAAGGGCGTAATATAGCACAGATTAGTCATGAGCGGGATGTCTTATGTTTCATAAACTCTTATTTTGTCACTATGTGCTTGTAATTATGTTTTATGTTAGCATTACCTAGTTGAGGGTGCTATGATGCTACTATCGTATGTAATTTTTGTAATAGTTTTAATTAGAACCTGTGTACCTGGGAAGTTGGTAAAGTAAAGTATTGTAATCATGTTGGTAGAACCTTGTGGATTATGGATGCCTTGATGGTTATGCAAGATGAATATATGGCATAAATATATTTTGGAGATATTCTTTATTTTTGTGATAAGTAGGTCATATGACCGAAATGCTTTGTGGATTTAAGTAGGCCTTGGAGCCGAAATTGGATATTTGTATGTGGCAAAAGTAAAAATATTAGAGGAAGTGCTACCGAAATTTTCTAAATGTTGAATTAAAGAAAAGATTTGAGAATAAATACGTGTTATGGATCTAATCTTGCCTATTAGAGCTGGGACCGTTACAGCATATATTTCTTCAACAACTATGGTAAGTATGGATGGATAAAATGATCAAAGGAAAAGCAATAACAAGGGAAGAGCGATATATCAAAACGAGTAATTGAACCATTATCTATATATCCTGAGAGAAGGTTCAACCTTCAAGTAATTGATTCTCCTTAACTTTATTTAGAGTCTCAGTCGCAGACTTCCTGTTTTATAAGTTACAGCAGCATACTCAGCTATTTTTAATTGGTGCAAATTTATCTTGTACACTCGCGGCAAGTGTCATCCACGGAATCATATAACTTACATAAAGCACATCAACATACGTTCAAATTTTTATATAGTTATCTATCCCGATGATACAATATCACCTCCCACTTCTACGAATGTTATTGCGTGTTCAAGTAAATGAATGATACAAACACATCACCCGACTATCATCACACATGATTGATGGATAATATCATACATGATTCATAGGTACATACGGATTTCAAATGAATTGTGATATACAACAGTAACCCCGTCTTCCCCTCCTACCGGCTCCCGCCCGGCCCCTTCCTCCTATGTAAATATATAATATAACGGTACCCCGTCTTCCCCCTCCTACCGGCTCCCGCTCGGCCCCTTCCTCCTTTATATAAGCATGTGTATAAACATATCATAACACAATAACACCGTCTTCCCCCTCCTACCGGCTCCCGCCCGGCCCTTCCTCCGATATGTAAATATAATATAACGGTACCCCGTCTTCCCCCTCCTACCGGCTCCCGCTCGGCCCCTTCCTCCTTTATAAGAATGCAGCATGTGTGTGCGTGAAAACATACTCAGATAACAATCAATATATATCTCAACGTTCACAGAGCATTAATCTATTGTGATAATTTACTTTATAGCTTATCACTGTATTTCAAAGGCATGCATATACAAACATTTCAAGCTAACACTGTAGGTGTCTACTCCATGTATATGGGTCGAGTTCTGATTCACAGTACTTATATATAACCTTCTAGATCGTGCTACTAGTATTTATAGCCCCAATGTGACATACACAGTCAAAGAAACGTATAAATTCTCAGGTGCATATACATTTTCTAACATACAGGTTAACCATATATATGTACTTCATTCAACAATACCCTAGGCAATTATTTGTCATGCTCGATACCCGATATCTAGTCATACCATTGGAATTCTCAATTCACACATTCAATAACATGGTTAATGAAGTAGAATAATCCACCACACTGTGTACTTAGTCTTAGCACACTAGTTAACTAGGTAGTTCAATTCTCATTAACATTCATACTTAGTCGAGTCTTGTAGTTGAAAAAAAAAAGATTCTCATTTTATGCATTTAATATTTGATTGGTATAGTCGACGAATTGTAAATTCAGCCAGAGTTTAACATACATGACAATAATAGTTCACCCCAGGTCACCCGAGGTAACCCTCCACATACACATAAACCATTAATGTACAACGATTTGTCATTAGTCCATTATTAGTATTCAAGTCTAAGCTCATTCCTGCTGGTTACTCATTCTTCAGTTAAATCAGAGTTCTATTTCACTTATAAATACAACTTATATATATAAAATCCCTACGTGTAGTTCCAGTTTAATATTTGGTTACCATGCAGTAGGCATTATCACCTGGCTCAAATTGTGACTTCCGGGTAAGTTTTAAATCTTACCAAAGGTTTATTTCATCGGACGTAAAGATAAGCGTACTTGGGAGCTACAGAAAATCTCTAGTGTATGAAGTAATCGCTACACGGTACTCGGTCAAAACTACATGGTTAACTGCACGACACCATTATTCACTTCCTAACCTTCCAATATGAATGTGTAAATATCCATTGTTCTTCGTATGGGGTGTGAGAACTCCACTTTCCGAAAATCTAGTACATGGTCAAGGGGAAATGCCAAGGTCATGTATACTCACACGCAACAAGTGTCAAGGTTTAAATGCAGTATCAGGGATTAAATCCACTGCAAGATGTCTCACAAAGGCAAGGACCAGAATCCTAGTTAGACATAAAACCGTACCTTATATTCATATATATATGTGTGCGAAACTATAATTAATGAGACATTGCCTATAGGTGCTACTAAAATAGGCAGACTAAAGCATTTGTGCCCTTTCTTCTAATATGTTCACGTTCAAATTTTTTACCGCTTAGGTGACATATCACTTTCAATCCATAAGACTTTAACTATAATTAAAATCAGTCTTCCTCTGGCTATCGTGCTTCAATTCACATCTTCCCTTACTCTCCACTATAACATAATAATTAATGCATATTGTCTACCAATTACAATAGTTTGAAAAGGGCTAAACCATAACCAAATCGAGCCTGGAATTATCTCCAAAATTTAATCCATACTCCAAAACTCTAAGTTCTCCATCGCCTTTGTTGGTAGCCACGACCAACACCAATAGCGATCAACTTTTGTCCTTGCACTAGTAACATAACATATGTTGAATTTTGCTTGTAAGCAACCATTCTCAAATTTATCAAATCCTAGTCATAATTGAACCGGAAGCACTTGACGTGCAGGTTATACTATACTTATAACCAAACAAATAGAAGAAGAGATAAGAACATTTCCAAATGATTTCATTTCCCCGATGGAGTTTAACGGAGTAGCAGAAGGATCATAAAGATTCAGCTGTCAACTTATTTACTAAAGCATATATGCATAAAAAAAAATCCCCCGGATCTTGAAGTTATCAAGTGACACGCTCATCTATGGGCTTGCACATAAATAAATTCTCATGAACTATAAACTGCGTAACCTCGGCTTAATCATGCTTTTCTCTTAAGATGAAAATTTCCCGTTTACCATGAAAGATATAAGCCAAAAGAATTTCATTAAACAATAATGCAACACTCCTCACTAGCATACTATTGGTACTTTAATGTAGGACAATTCCCTCCCAATTTTCGTTTCACATATATTCTCAACTTAACATATTTCTCCATTTTAAATAAACAATCTTTATAATACTAATCCCTTGTCTCTATATACATCTTACAGAATTTAGATGTCTTGCACCTCTCAAGAAATCAATTGGCGGAGAAATACTAGATTATTCACATAACTTTCCAATCATGCATCAACTACGAATCTCAACATAGGTCGAAAGAATTTGTCTCTAACAAACTGTTAGTTTTAAGTGCACACGGAACAAGCGCCTGTGTGGCCAAGCGATAAATGTGGATACCAAGTGCACCATAATGCTCCTGATGGAAAACACCCTAAAGGGGATTATTGCCTAGTGAGAATCGACGCTTAAATTCTCCCTTTTTCATGCTAATTAATCCTTTCCAAATTCTTCATCAACAATTTTGTTGATCAGTACAATTCTCTAGTAATTATATATGATCTTATATACGTATAATGAAAGTCATCAAAGAACTCCGTTCCATATAATTTATAGTGACCTCTAACCCACCAAAATACAAGCACTTGATTTATCGTATCTATATGATGTAATTAGAACTACACAACTCTAGAACTTAACCATGGTTGCATTCTATCAAAAGGTAAAACATCAATATGGTTAAGGACTTCAAATGATAAATTCTTAATTTTCTTAAGCTCGATTTGAGAGACAATTATGATCAGGGAAGAAAATTGTGTTGCCAAAAAATATCAAAAATTTCTCTTGAAGGTCATGACAATGGGAGGAAGGTTCCAAATCCAAACCATCACTCCATTTCCAATAACTCGGTCGAAAGGATCCTCCATCCACACCAATGACAGAATTTTATAAATAGACAAGAGTGAATATCAAAGGACTTCAATTTGAAATAAATGTTAAATCTGAAACAAGGCGACTCCCTCACCTCATCCGTCGATCGTCGTCCGCCGCGCCGTGCCGCTCGCCGTCGATCTGGCCGCGGCTCCGGCCGCGCAGGCCGCGCCGGGCCGCGCAAGGCCGCGCGCCTGGCCGCGTCCTGGCCGCGAGCCTGGCCGCGTGCCTTGGCCGCGCGCCTGGCCGCGTGCCTTGGCCCACGCTGTCGCCGACCTGCAAGAGAGAGAGAGAGAGCGAGGGAGGAAGAGAGAGTGTGTTCTCAGATTTGGGGTTTTTTTTTTTTTTTGTTTCTCAGCCAACGAAAGGGAAGAAGGAGAAGTGGTTATTTGGGGAAAAATAGAGTTAGGTTAAATTAGTAATAGTTATTTTCCTATTTAATAATTTTCCTAATAACACAAATTTGACACCTCTCCCTCCAATTTCCAAGACTTCCTATAAAGTCTCCACCTCATTTTTCTTTTGCCCTAAAGTTGCCAACAATTCACCACATATAATGTTATTTTGAGAATAAATTGTATTTAGGTATAGGTATTATGATTTAGGTATTTATACTCTCAAGTATTATACCATTACTAAATAAGTACCAATACTTAGTATTAAAAAAAATGGGCAATTGAGTATACTAATGCACATCTATTTAAATACTTCCAACTAATTCATTTCAAATTTCCCTGATAAATTTTTAAATTTATTATCACATAAATATAACCAAATCAAAATTTCCTGATATTCTTTATAATCTCAATAATCCAAGAATATAGTATTAAATCAGGGTTGAAAAATTCGGGGTGCTACATTCTACCCTCCTTACAAAAGTTTCGTCCTCGAAACTTGCTACCTGTAGTGAATAAGCATAAAACTTTGCATTTCTCTTATATACTTCAAATTCTTACTTCCATAAAATACCCCTTTCAATCCTTTTTCTCGAGAATTTAGTATCTCCTGAACGATTTCCTATACTATATTCTTATGATCCGACTTAATCTTGACTCGCTTGATATTTTAATCATTTCCTTACTCCAGTGTCCCATACCACTAGCAGCTCGTACTGAGGGCCCACACCCTCAGCCGAACACATCCGAGTTATGGCATGTGGGTACCATAATCCGAACATAAGGTAGTGACCAAATATCCCGCGTTTCAGGATTAGTCATACACGTAAGAACCCCTACCCCCTTAAAACAATCATATCAAGCAATATTTTCACATACAAACGAGGCATAATCATGCATATCAATCATAACAATCAGCCCTATCAATCCAATCCTCTTTCTACTACTCATCCTAAGTCTATCCTCTTTCTATATCCTGTGCTCTGATACCAACTGTAACGGTCCCAGATTTCTTAAATCTTCAATTAAGATAATCATTCTTTTAAACAGGTAGATCAACATAATCATATCCAGATTCTTAAAATTTCGGCAGCACCTCCTTTGTAAATACTGATATGCCCAATATACATTACTACTCACAAAGATTTCGGCCAACATCAGCCTACTTATCCTCAATCCAAACATATAAACCAAAGTGGATAACCACCCATGCAACCACAATAGTGTTACGGCTCACAAGGATCAATTTATTCTCCATTTAACAATTTTCGGCTTAACATCGCCTACTTAAGGAAATACAATGACATAAACCCGAGAGCACCCCTCTCGGCCTCCATAAAGTAAGGCAATGCTAACATCTTATCTTACTTATCCGGAATATCACAAGTAAGCTCCTTTCTACACCAATCCATCCAAAGATCTACTACTCGAATGCAATACACATCTAATAATGCTATGAATATATATACAATAAGAAAAATTATCTAAAATGAACATTATTCAATACTTTCATTCATAAGAATTTCTTAGCAAGCGACCAAAGTATGCTTGGCCTCAGTCTCCTCGTGACCTGAAAATACGAAACTGGAAGATGGTGAGCTCAACAGCTCAGTGAGAGAGGACCAAAAGAGCATCAAGGAAAGAATCACAAGTAAGGAGCATATATTTCTTCAACAACTATGGTAAGTATGGATGGATAAAATGATCAAAGGAAAAGCAATAACAAGGGAAGAGCGATATATCAAAACGAGTAATTGAACCATTATCTATATATCCTGAGAGAAGGTTCAACCTTCAAGTAATTGATTCTCCTTAACTTTATTTAGAGTCTCAGTCGCAGACTTCCTGTTTTATAAGTTACAGCAGCATACTCAGCTATTTTTAATTGGTGCAAATTTATCTTGTACACTCGCGGCAAGTGTCATCCACGGAATCATATAACTTACATAAAGCACATCAACATACGTTCAAATTTTTATATAGTTATCTATCCCGATGATACAATATCACCTCCCACTTCTACGAATGTTATTGCTTGTTCAAGTAAATGAATGATACAAACACATCACCCGACTATCATCACACATGATTGATGGATAATATCATACATGATTCATAGGTACATACGGATTTCAAATGAATTGTGATATACAACAGTAACCCCGTCTTCCCCTCCTACCGGCTCCCGCCCGGCCCCTTCCTCCTATGTAAATATATAATATAACGGTACCCCGTCTTCCCCCTCCTACCGGCTCCCGCTCGGCCCCTTCCTCCTTTATATAAGCATGTGTATAAACATATCATAACACAATAACACCGTCTTCCCCCTCCTACCGGCTCCCGCCCGGCCCCTTCCTCCGATATGTAAATATATAATATAACGGTACCCCGTCTTCCCCCTCCTACCGGCTCCCGCTCGGCCCCTTCCTCCTTTATAAGAATGCAGCATGTGTGTGCGTGAAAACATACTCAGATAACAATCAATATATATCTCAACGTTCACAGAGCATTAATCTATTGTGATAATTTACTTTATAGCTTATCACTGTATTTCAAAGGCATGCATATACAAACATTTCAAGCTAACACTGTAGGTGTCTACTCCATGTATATGGGTCGAGTTCTGATTCACAGTACTTATATATAACCTTCTAGATCGTGCTACTAGTATTTATAGCCCCAATGTGACATACACAGTCAAAGAAACGTATAAATTCTCAGGTGCATATACATTTTCTAACATACAGGTTAACCATATATATGTACTTCATTCAACAATACCCTAGGCAATTATTTTGTCATGCTCGATACCCGATATCTAGTCATACCATTGGAATTCTCAATTCACACATTCAATAACATGGTTAATGAAGTAGAATAATCCACCACACTGTGTACTTAGTCTTAGCACACTAGTTAACTAGGTAGTTCAATTCTCATTAACATTCATACTTAGTCGAGTCTTGTAGTTGAAAAAAAAAAGATTCTCATTTTATGCATTTAATATTTGATTGGTATAGTCGACGAATTGTAAATTCAGCCAGAGTTTAACATATATGACAATAATAGTTCACCCCAGGTCACCCGAGGTAACCCTCCACATACACATAAACCATTAATGTACAACGATTTGTCATTAGTCCATTATTAGTATTCAAGTCTAAGCTCATTCCTGCTGGTTACTCATTCTTCAGTTAAATCAGAGTTCTATTTCACTTATAAATACAACTTATATATATAAAATCCCTACGTGTAGTTCCAGTTTAATATTTGGTTACCATGCAGTAGGCATTATCACCTGGCTCAAATTGTGACTTCCGGGTAAGTTTTAAATCTTACCAAAGGTTTATTTCATCGGACGTAAAGATAAGCGTACTTGGGAGCTACAGAAAATCTCTAGTGTATGAAGTAATCGCTACACGGTACTCGGTCAAAACTACATGGTTAACTGCACGACACCATTATTCACTTCCTAACCTTCCAATATGAATGTGTAAATATCCATTGTTCTTCGTATGGGGTGTGAGAACTCCACTTTCCGAAAATCTAGTACATGGTCACAGGGTATAAAGGCTTTACAACTTCAGAATTCATTTTAAACCTGTTTTCTATCTAGATAAACTTCTAATTATTCTTAAATTCTCAAGGGGAAATGCCAAGGTCATGTATACTCACACGCAACAAGTGTCAAGGTTTAAATGCAGTATCAGGGATTAAATCCACTGCAAGATGTCTCACAAAGGCAAGGACCAGAATCCTAGTTAGACATAAAACCGTACCTTATATTCATATATATATGTGTGCGAAACTATAATTAATGAGACATTGCCTATAGGTGCTACTAAAATAGGCAGACTAAAGCATTTGTGCCCTTTCTTCTAATATGTTCACGTTCAAATTTTTACCGCTTAGGTGACATATCACTTTCAATCCATAAGACTTTAACTATAATTAAAATCAGTCTTCCTCTGGCTATCGTGCTTCAATTCACATCTTCCCTTACTCTCCACTATAACATAATAATTAATGCATATTGTCTACCAATTACAATAGTTTGAAAAGGGCTAAACCATAACCAAATCGAGCCTGGAATTATCTCCAAAATTTAATCCATACTCCAAAACTCTAAGTTCTCCATCGCCTTTGTTGGTAGCCACGACCAACACCAATAGCGATCAACTTTTGTCCTTGCACTAGTAACATAACATATGTTGAATTTTGCTTGTAAGCAACCATTCTCAAATTTATCAAATCCTAGTCATAATTGAACCGGAAGCACTTGACGTGCAGGTTATACTATACTTATAACCAAACAAATAGAAGAAGAGATAAGAACATTTCCAAATGATTTCATTTCCCCGATGGAGTTTAACGGAGTAGCAGAAGGATCATAAAGATTCAGCTGTCAACTTATTTACTAAAGCATATATGCATAAAAAAAAATCCCCCGGATCTTGAAGTTATCAAGTGACACGCTCATCTATGGGCTTGCACATAAATAAATTCTCATGAACTATAAACTGCGTAACCTCGGCTTAATCATGCTTTTCTCTTAAGATGAAAATTTCCCGTTTACCATGAAAGATATAAGCCAAAAGAATTTTCATTAAACAATAATGCAACACTCCTCACTAGCATACTATTGGTACTTTAATGTAGGACAATTCCCTCCCAATTTTCGTTTCACATATATTCTCAACTTAACATATTTCTCCATTTTAAATAAACAATCTTTATAATACTAATCCCTTGTCTCTATATACATCTTACAGAATTTAGATGTCTTGCACCTCTCAAGAAATCAATTGGCGGAGAAATACTAGATTATTCACATAACTTTCCAATCATGCATCAACTACGAATCTCAACATAGGTCGAAAGAATTTGTCTCTAACAAACTGTTAGTTTTAAGTGCACACGGAACAAGCGCCTGTGTGGCCAAGCGATAAATGTGGATACCAAGTGCACCATAATGCTCCTGATGGAAAACACCCTAAAGGGGATTATTGCCTAGTGAGAATCGACGCTTAAATTCTCCTTTTTCATGCTAATTAATCCTTTCCAAATTCTTCATCAACAATTTTGTTGATCAGTACAATTCTCTAGTAATTATATATGATCTTATATACGTATAATGAAAGTCATCAAAGAACTCCGTTCCATATAATTTATAGTGACCTCTAACCCACCAAAAATACAAGCACTTGATTTATCGTATCTATATGATGTAATTAGAACTACACAACTCTAGAACTTAACCATGGTTGCATTCTATCAAAAGGTAAAACATCAATATGGTTAAGGACTTCAAATGATAAATTCTTAATTTTCTTAAGCTCGATTTGAGAGACAATTATGATCAGGGAAGAAAATTGTGTTGCCAAAAAATATCAAAAATTTCTCTTGAAGGTCATGACAATGGGAGGAAGGTTCCAAATCCAAACCATCACTCCATTTCCAATAACTCGGTCGAAAGGATCCTCCATCCACACCAATGACAGAATTTTATAAATAGACAAGAGTGAATATCAAAGGACTTCAATTTGAAACAAATGTTAAATCTGAAACAAGGCGACTCCCTCACCTCATCCGTCGATCGTCGTCCGCCGCGCCGTGCCGCTCGCCGTCGATCTGGCCGCGGCTCCGGCCGCGCAGGCCGCGCCGGGCCGCGCAAGGCCGTGCCAGGCCGCGTCCTGGCCGCGCGCCTGGCCGCGTCCTGGCCGCGAGCCTTGGCCGCGCGCCTGGCCGCGTGCCTTGGCCGCGCGCCTGGCCGCGTGCCTTGGCCCACGCTGTCGCCGACCTGCAAGAGAGAGAGAGAGAGAGAGAGGGAGGAAGAGAGAGTGTGTTCTCAGATTTGGGGTTTTTTTTTTTTTTTGTTTCTCAGCCAACGAAAGGGAAGAAGGAGAAGTGGTTATTTGGGGAAAAATAGAGTTAGGTTAAATTAGTAATAGTTATTTTCCTATTTAATAATTTTCCTAATAACACAAATTTGACACCTCTCCCTCCAATTTCCAAGACTTCCTATAAAGTCTCCACCTCATTTTTCTTTTGCCCTAAAGTTGCCAACAATTCACCACATATAATGTTATTTTGAGAATAAATTGTATTTAGGTATAGGTATTATGATTTAGGTATTTATACTCTCAAGTATTATACCATTACTAAATAAGTACCAATACTTAGTATTAAAAAAAATGGGCAATTGAGTATACTAATGCACATCTATTTAAATACTTCCAACTAATTCATTTCAAATTTCCCTGATAAATTTTTAAATTTATTATCACATAAATATAACCAAATCAAAATTTCCTGATATTCTTTATAATCTCAATAATCCAAGAATATAGTATTAAATCAGGGTTGAAAAATTCGGGGTGTTACAAGGTATGTTTGGCTTTATCTTTTAATAAATAAAAGTGATGCTTTCTCCATTTTTCTTGAGTTAAAATTCATGTGGAATTTTTTTTGGCGGTCCATTAAAGCACTCCAAACTGATGGTGGTGGCGAGTTCATCAAATTTAAATCTTACTTGTCTTCTCAGGGTATTGCTCATCGCTTATCCTGTCTACACACTAGTGCCCAAAACGGCACCGCAGAAAGAAAGCACCGCCACCTTGTCGCACCGACCTTACTTTTCTTACTCGGTCAAATGTTCCATTCCATTACTGACCTTATGCTTTCCAAACCGCCTTATTTCTCATCAATAGAATGCCCACCCCCGTCCTCCATAATCTATCTCCCTACTAGAAATTATTTCATAAAGCACCTGACTACCTTTCCTTACGAATTTTTGGTTGTGCTTGCTACCCTCATCTGCGTCCATACCAAACTCATAAGTTTAGTTTCGATCCTTCTTCTTTATCTCCCCACATACTACCAACACTTCCACCCATCCATCGATTACAGAGAAAAAAAATATTTCTAAAGTGGAATATGAAAAAGCACAGATCTAGATCCAAATATAAAAAATGAGAATGAAAAATGAATGAAACTAGATATCAACACTACAAATCAGATCAAGAGAAGAAAAGAGATGTGTGATTGATCTTGCTCTTGGTGACAGAGTCATTAACATTGATGTCCGGGAAGAGCAGAGTCCAACTGGCCTTGCTCATGCTGCAAAGTCGGAGCTCTGCTTTGAGAGGAGCCTCCAGCTGCAGCCGTGCTGGGCGAGGGCGGAGGCGAGCGCGAGGAGGTCAGAGGCGAGATTGAGGAGGCAGAACTCCCGCTGCAGCCGTGTTGGGCGAGGGCGGAGGCGAGCTCGAGGAGGGCAGAGGCGAGGTCGAACTGGGCGAGGGCGAGCTCGAGGAGGCGGTGGGCGAGGGCGGAGGCGAGCTCGAGGAGGCGATGGGCGAGATTGAGGGAGACATATTTGATTTTGAGATGGGAATTTGAGGGCACAGGATTTGTTTTTTTGGGAATTTGAGAGTAAGACGATAGTGTTTTGGGGATTGCAGTTAGTTCAGCTTTAGAGCCGACGTTTTAAGTTTTTAAATTTTTTTTTCAATTTGGAGGAAAAATCAACGTCGGTTCCTTTTAAGAACCGACGTTAAAGAAAGTGAATTCACGTCGGTTCGTTTAGGAACCGATGTGGAATAATTTTTAATTTTTTTTCCAAAAAATCACAAACCCAATATATACTCGTTTTATTTTCAAATTTGCCACTGTCTTTTGATTCACGTCGGTTCGTAGGTCAAACGACGTGAAAGGGAGACATGAAATCACAAATTTGTACTGGTGACAGACGCGCGCGCGCGCAAACATGGGTGCATAGTGCATACACTTGGACATAAGCAAACTCAAACACATGCCTGTATATATGAGATTCATCTAGTGATATTTCAATTCCAACATGATCCTTTATCAATTCATTGACTTAGATTTAATGAGTGAACAACACAAAGACTTTTTTTTTGGGGAGATTAATCTAGTCTAAAAAATGCTATTATATTTATATGTAGACTAAGCTTGGCTTGTTAAGCAGGCAAATTATCAAATATAACATGTACGAGCTCTTTATGAACAACTTGCTTTATATTATGTATTCCTAGCTCCAAATGATGTGCAGATTAGTTCCATGATATGAAGGGAGATAAAATATAATTGCTCAAGGAATTCAACTTGATTGTCTACTAATGCAATAAACTAAATGTCACAGTACTGGATTTTTAATAATTTAACTAAACATGTATATATCATGCTCCAACACTAAAATGAAAGTCTACTGGTGCAACAATCGATAATGGAAAAGTGGGAAGTCATTGTACAGTTTTTAGTGAGGCTAAACATCACCCTTTAACATTAATGGTGTATCCAAAAGTATCACCATATTTTTTGTGTCAGAGATCTTTGCGGTGTCTTATTTGCATATCCATTCTGATCAAAACACAAAATGATAGTTGCTACATTAGCGATTCCATCTATATAATTCACCTAACACTTTCTTTTATGCAAGTGCAAATTGCTTTATTTTAGAGTTAATTTCCACACTTGATCCCATAGTAAGTTTATTAATGCATCATTCTAGCCCTATCTTAATTATGGGCAATTTTTCATGTCTTATTCGAAGTCAGAGCATGTTTTCTATCTGTTCGATGCCATTAATTAGATGGTTATGATATCCATTAACACACATTTCCCTAATCCAATGAACATACATGACTTGTGTTGTATCGACAAGGTAATAAACCTCTAAGTTATCTAGATGTTATTATGTAAGAAGACATGATTATTGCGACAAAACAATCAACATCAATCACAAGGGTGGCATGTGATCGTCAATTAGGGCTCTAAACCTTTTCGAACTTTTCGTCCGGTTGATTAAACTTTATCATCTCTATCGAATCTAAACCATAATGTGTGTGGTGAGGTGCATGATTATGCAAGCAGCGAGCCACAAAACTATACATCAATCGCTTCTTTTATGGATCATTAAGTGTTGCACTAATCTTTAATCTTGACAAAGGGATTCCAAGTCGGCTAATGTAAAGGAGAATTAAAATATGGTTATGGGTTGGTCTGTTGTCAACTTTGATCATGATAAGCTCTTGGTCTGGAGTGGCGACATGATTAGCTGGCTGTTGCTTTCAGATGGCATCGAAAGGCGGTTTCTTGTGGACTTTGGTGAGGAGGGGACTTTGGTGAGGAGGGCATCTAATTTGGTTTTAGCTTAATTTTCTTCTTTGAATTGGAACAACTCCATCAGATGATCTTCCTTACCTCATAAGTTCTCTTTGTAGTGTGTATGAAAATATTCTAGGTTTTGTGTTAGCAATTCTCATTTTTGTAACATATACATATATAATACAACAGTCAGTGTGTGTGTGTGTGTGTGTGTGTGTGTGTAATGATCTGTAAATTATTTCTTATTAATGAACTGATCAATGTCATGAAGAAGTTTATGTTCTGGTAAAAGGAATCTACCTTCAACACAATCATAATAATTATAACTTTGTGATGATAGATATCAATTGTAGTAAAAAAAATTAGTGCTTTGAGATTTGGCTTGTACTTGTACCTAAGTAAGAGCCAAAATCGAATAATATTAGGCAGTTAAATATTTCTTATGAAATCTTGTATTCAGATTATTCATCTATGTTAACGAATTCATATTTTCATGCCCCAATTTTTGTTTCCTAGCACTTAAATGTCTCAATAACTCAGTGGAATTGAAATGATGCTAGTACAATTTTTTTTTATCTAGTCATTATGCTGTTTTCATGGCTACTGTTCTGTCTCTACAAATGCAGGAACCTGGATGCAATTTATCATTTGGTTTATGCTGTGGAACTGGTTATGTCCGAAATCATGCATATAGGATACAGTGAAGATCCTTTCTGGCTCTCTCTTCATTTCTATCACCCTATGTCTCTTATCCATATATACTAGGTACCTAGTCTATATTTCTAGTTTGAGTTTGGTATTACTTCAATGAAATTTATCCCGATTAAACTGCTCAAAGTATAATCAACTTAAAACTTGAATTAGATGTGTCCTTTTTCAGAGAGAATACAAATTAATGTTCGTCTTTGTGTCCGACTTATAACAACTTTGAATAAATATTGGAGGTCAAGGTCATGCAGGGTCAGCATCAGGGAGACTAATGTGGTTAGCTCCAACAGATCATTGGGGTAAAATTTAATTAGTTAGTATGCATTAACAAATGAACTTTAATGATCTCTGCAGGATTATCATTTACTCCCCACCAAAACCTTTAGGAGCAACAGAAACTTTGAATACTTATGTATGAATAGCATCTTCCATTGATGTACTCACAATATCATGCAAGTTAACCAGTGAAAACTTCTAATGCTCATCTTTAGTTAATGTCGTATGGAATGAGTATACTCACACTACTGAAGTCCCATTTTTAATTCATAGCTTTCCTTTTTCTAGTGATCCTAGCTATCACTTGACCAACATGTAACTTGCATGCTAACATACCCTGTAGAAGAACCCAAGCTTTTAGATTGCTTTTCCTGCAGGTACCATAATCTATTTTAAAGATTCCTTGGAATTAATAATTTATGTTAATGATATTGATGGTAGTACTTAGAACAATCACTTTGTTGAAGTTTGTTCATCTTTTTCTATAACTACTAAATATTTCTTGTGTTATTCTATGGATAAGCTTCAATAATGAGCTTTTAGGCAAGGCTACAATTATATAATCTCAAGAGTGAATTTTTTAGTCACAACTTTTGTTTATCTCAAAGTGTTTATTGGACTATAATAATCTCAACATAGGATATTTAATTCTAAAAGTAAAGGCTGCTAAAGTAATCTTTCATTTTCTGCCAAAGTCATCTCATGTAATTAACCATAAGATATTCTAATACTTAACTTAGAAATTTTAAAATTGTTATTAAGAAATGATGATTATATTACAATGTCAGCACCTTGATTTCCTTCTCCAAAATCAGCTTTAGTAGCTGCAAAAAACTCAGACCAAATCATACAACATAAAAACAAAAGTAACCATTTTTTTACCAACTCCCACGTTTGTTTTGCAGTTATTTATTGGTGGTTCTCTCTAGACCAATAAGAAAGTTCTCATTATTGAATGATTGGATTGAAGAATCTCCTCAACCGTAGGCATTTCAGATATCTATATATACTCCCTATAATTTAATAAGTGAAAGACATTAAACATGAAGAGACTATCTCAATATTAAAAATTTCCAATCACCACTATTATCTAGTGCTCTTTTTAAAAGCCTTTTCATGGATACTCCAAGCACTATTACAATCATTTTAATAAACACATTTGAACAAAGGTTAAGGAAATCTACTCCTTACATTTCATCATTATATAACTCATTAAATCTTAAAAAAGATTGAGGCAAGTCATATTGAATCCATTAATCTAACCTTCAATGATTTGTCATGTCATAGCATAATGATATGACAGTCCAGCCTTTTACATGATTATAAAATAAAAATGAAAACTTATAAACTTATTGCTCTACATCTCCAAATGACTTAACGACCATATAATGGACAATCTTAAAACTAAAATGATGCATTAAAATTCAAATTAGGAAAAGGACCGCGAAGAATAACAAATCCAATGAGACCCCACACCTGACCGGTTCAGATTAAGAGCCCTTAATTTCCTCCTAATTCATATCCATCCAAACACCCCCTTGCAATTCCCTGATGATGACATCAATCATCAAAGACTAAATAAATAAAAACATAAATTTAATCGCTTTCTTAAGTCTAAAGGTGACGACTGGGTGCAAGCCACCTCCCCGTGAACTTTCATGGAACTACAGCCCAAACATTGCATCTCTCGAGCTGGTCAATGTTGGCGGAGATTGCAATCTTCTCAATTCAATACTTCTAGGAACAAGAAGATTATCTTGTTGAATGTGCTTTGGACAAGGGTTAATGCCAAGTTAGCTATGAGAGCGAATGCATACATCCTATTTTGCTTCTGGAGGAACAACCATTAATTCATGCTTCTGTTTCATACCTCAATGTCCCAAAACATATCATTTTATGTTTAGTTATAAGAAACCATATACCATATGATTGATAACATAATTCATCTCTTTTGTATAGTCTATAATCAATGATTAGGTTTGTTACTTAAATACAGAAGCTTGAAGAGTAATACATTTATAAAGCCTAGAAAGAGGACATGATAATCTATTATATATAAGAAATAATTAAACTGTATATCAAACTTCAAAGCTCTAAACAACCATTTCTTTTTTCAATTTAATTTTCTTCAACTCTTAGCAGAGGTACGAGGATATCACACCTTTCTTGATAAGAATAAAAAGGCAACACCAAGATTAAAATTTTAAAAAAGAAAAGGAAAAAAAAAAAGAAAAAACTTGCCATGCAAAGAGAGTATAGAAAATATAAAGGAGTTTGTCGATAAAAGAAGAGAAAAGTGGGGTGACTGTACCGCGGGGGAGCTGACCGCGATGACAGCGACGGAGGATTGCTACGTGCGCGTGTACACGTGGCGGATGGTGATTGGGTACAAGGACGGAGGACAGATCGGATTGGGCGGGAGCGGGAGCCAACAGTGAAAGCGACGTCTTCGTGTCAGAGAGGGAGCAAGTTGAAGCGCCCGGAAAGCACGGGGAACGTTTTTTTTGTCCTATCCTCTGTTTTTAAATTCTGCATTTAGCCCCCTGAACAATTCCTAAATTGTAACCTAACCCCCATTTGGATGCAAAGCTCTCTTAATCTAATTGTGTGATTAAGTAGCTTTGTTTTGTACAAATCAAGTGATGTCGTTTACTCTTCACAAAATGATGCGATCAGTATATAATCAACTTATGTGGTCGTAGCATCAAAGCAGATCACTCAAATGAATCATGTCTTAATTAACAAAATGTCGTGTGTATAATTTTCAACAAGTAATTAACGCGCCTGGTAAAGTCAACTGAAACGAATCAGGGTTCATATTATGAGATGACTTGATATGTAAAGAATAATTATAGTTTTGCTCCTTTAGCAGGACATATTCAAATATGAACACTTTTATATTGGATGGATTGACACGGTCGATGCATAAGATTACGAGAAATGGTAGTGCTAGATATATTATTGACTAAGACCAAGCTTTATCTCTGAAACCAAGAAATTTAACAAATCTAATTAACCTCGGCAATCTTTGTCTTGTGTGAAACTTCAAACAAAAGCGCCTACACAGGTGTGATAAAAGATAGCTAGAAAAGGATCACGAAATCACACTACAATTATTGTCAAATTTCCTGTAGGTCTTTTCCATCAATTTGGAGATACAGCTCTGTAGTGGTCAGTTTTCGATTGACCTTTTCGAGATCATGACACGTGTCTAACCAGCTTCAAACAAGCAACTGACACGTGACCGCTTTCAGAACCTTTGAATAAGAGTCCTCATTCAATTCAAACTCCCACCAATTCAGGTGATTAGAAGAAAGAGATAGTATCAGTTATGAGAATCCCTATTTTAAGTCAAATCTCCACTCAAACCAGATGGTTACAGCTCGGGAACAGATTAACCATTTCTACAGCTGGACGCAGACTACCGGATAAAGATAAACATTTGCCCAATTAGTTCAAAGCAAGATATTTGGTTCTAACCATCTCTGAGATAAGCGGTTAAATGTTTAAACATAGCTGAATTCTACAGTCTTATCCATTAGATACTACTTGTATAAATAGCATGCTCCTTTCAACGCGAAGAGGGCACATCAAAGGAACCCTAGTTCATGAGATAGGACGAACCACCATTATAATTTTTCTGAATTATTGTGGAATTCTCTCTCCCTCTCTTCATGATTTTTCCCTCGTTGGGTTTTCACGTAAATCTATATGTTTGCGATTTCTGCATTTATAGATTATTCCCACATATTTTGGTACGTGGATAAATTCTCTTAGAATTACCTACTGCATTTAGTTCTTTCATTGAGATCTTTGAGTCCAATCTCTAAGCTCACCCCATCCAATACACTAACCCTTCCTCAAAACAATCTCTCACTATTGATATGGCTCCACCAAGGAAGAATATCACTCAGGCTACAACTGTTGCACACACCGCTCCAAATGGAAAGGGGAAAGCTATCGAAGCCCCCGATCCTGCGGATCATCTGACCAACCTATCCAACATCCATATCCATGATGATGAAGACTCTCACTTTCCTCTGCCACGCCGAAAAGGGTACTGGCTGCTGAACCCGAGCCTTAGCACATCAGTGAGCAACTCAACTAGATGCTCTTTAACCTGAAGAAGCAGATGGAGGATCAGCAAGCAGAGATAATTTGGCTCTGCAAGACTACTGCTCTTAGAAAAGACGCAGCAACTCATATCCAGACTCGACTACTCAAACAAGTCGATACACTGCGGAAGTCGCAGTCCTCCTGTATCATCGAAGGAAGAGCCCAAACTCCCCTGTCACCACAACGTGACCGAAAATCTGTGCAATCCACCGGCAACTCAAAGCGCGACTGGTCAGAGACCCGCGATGATGACGAGCGCTCCAAGGACTCAGGGCGTCCCTGAACCCCGAAGTTCCCTCGCATAGAGGACATTGCAGATCTAGTCTAGAAGTGGCCCAACCAGATGGACCAGCGGCTTTCGAAAGGAATGGAGCGTAGCGGGCTGAGACCCTCTGACTTACCACTATCGGAGAAAATCACCACGCTCCACTTTCCGAGAAGTTTGTGATGCCCACCTTTGATTACTACTCGAGAACCTCTGACCCTCTCCTGCATCTCTGTTAGTTCCAATACAAGTTGGCGGTCTATGCTCACGATGACCTCCTTCTCTGTCGGGCGTTCCCTTTCATCCTTAAGGGAATCGCTTATTATTGGTCTATTCACTCCAAAAGAACTCCCTTCAAACTTTGAAGATGTAACTGACGCCTTCTATAACTAGTTCGCTTTCTGGAGAGAGTTCCAGAAGAATAGTAACCATCTCCTCATGGTGAAAATGAAACCAGGGAAAGCCTGAAGAACTACGTCAGCTATTTTCAGAGTCAGATGGTGCTAGTGTACAATTACAATGAAGACGTTACCGTCGTAGCGCTCATCAGTAGGTTGCAAGTCACTAACTCATTCTACAAGCATCTGGTGAAGAACGACATCACCAATATGAGGGACATCCTTGTTCGAGCACAAAAGTAGATGTAGATTGAAGAGGCGACTCGAGCTGCCACCTGTTTCCCTCCCAAAACCCGAGGTCGAGAAGCCAAAATCACAGTTCCCCTTGAGGAAAAGTCCTAGCCACACTCCACTGCTGTCTACAAACCACCCAAGCGTGCGCTCGAATCCTGTAAGGAAAGTTCAACAGAGACCGACCTTGTTCCATTCATGATACTTATCGACCATCTCTCATCGCCATCAAAGACCAGCCTTGGGTCAGACGCCTAAGCAGACCACTCCCACAGAATCTAGAGGGACCTAAATCCAAAGACTATTGTGCCTGTAACACCCTGATCCCGTGGATACAGAGACGCTATAGCGACGTATATATGTAGAGCAGAAATACCTCCAGGTATATACACTAATCCTCAGTACAGAAAAATAAACACATTATACACAATAATTTCAACATAAATAAGTACAAGAATACATGCAAAAGGGGTCAATGACTATGATAGATATGAAAATATGGATAAATAAGAAAATAAATATAGAATAATAAAGATACCTACGAATATTATAGGTGACGAGTCACCTATGTGTATCCCGTGAAATATCTGATAATACGATATCTCGGATCTCCAACCTGGACACGCAAATTCAGGGTCGTCAGAAAGTGACCTAGTGAGTGGTAAAATGAAAGAGAAGGAGTGATATATATATTATAGTAGTACAATCACGATATTATATAATGCATATTGAATATCAGTGATACAATATAACTATAACAATAATCTGTACACACACACAAGTGTCATATTAGTACTATAACATTATCAATGCCTAACATGTTACAACGGTGTCATAATCATACTATTATGTAATTCCATATCATTAATATCAATAAACATGTTCGAGTTGTGTTACCAAATACAACTATATACAGTACATAATTGAAATAATAGATAAGTCACTTTGGGGGATTATGTTACTACAGTCAATAGAGTTATACTATTTATATATTATTCTCATTATGTGTAATATAATACAGTATTAAATGATTTTCAAATTAAATCAATGTGTTTAAATATTATGTAGCAAGTTTTAATTATTTTATATTTCCTATTTAACCTAATAGTAACAGTAGTAAATGGTGTTGTAATGAGTATGAACATGTAGATATGAAGTACGCGGGATAACCATACTACAGTACGGTGCTTATACAGTAACAGTGTATTTACATAGTATACAGGAGACAGAGAATACATGAAATGCAGAGTATACGTGTACATGAATAGTGTCCCCACATGAAGTGTATACATGTGACATAGTGGTGGGTAGTATATCAGAAAGTGTAACAAGTATAACCAGATAATAATGTACATGTATCGAGGCAAGCTGACCTACTGGAAGGAGGATTCTGAATGTGAACAGAGCGTCAAACAGTAAGGGGGCAGGTATCATTATAGTCCTCACCACTACAGAAGGATCTATCATCGAACATTCCTTTACTCTCGGCTTCTCGGCATTCAATAACAAAGCTTAGTATGAGGCAGTCCTAGATGGACTCCGAATGACTATCACGCTCGGGGTCACAGGGCCCGAAATTCGATGTGACTCCTCACTCGTGGTCAACCATGTAACGGTCCCTTGCTCTTATAAGCAAGATTAGTCTATAATATCTCTTTATTCCCAGATTACCTTCTAGTACCGAATAATTATTTGAAATTTTGGCAGCATCTCCTCTAATTTTTCACTTTTGATCTCATACAAGAATAACAATTTCGGCTCCAAGGCCTACTTATATCCAAAAAGAATTTCGGCCACACGGCATATATATCTCAAGTTATAAAGGTCTCCAATAACACCATATCACAACCATAAAGACTTCCCACAACATACTCTTATCATATGCTTTCCATACATAACTATAAAAGCATCCAACATCACATGAAACCACAACATAATTCACCATACATAAACTTTCAACATTCCACGCACCACAAGTTCCACTTACCATTAATACAAGATGGGGGGTTACATGGAATAATAGCATCATAACACTTTTAACTAGAGATATTCAAATCAAAACATACATAAGTGGACATAGTGAACAAAAATCATAGTTGATAAGATAGGTCATCATGCTCATAATCATTCCAAGCTACATTAGGCCTTTACCTTTATCTGGACCTGAAAAGGGAACAAAATAAATGGAATGAGCTCGACAGCTCAGCGAGTAAATTTCATAACCACTACACAAATGATAATGTGAATATTAAATGTTACATGAATATAGGTACTTCCTTATCCAAATTAACAATTACAAGTATGATTGCTAGACTCCTTTATGATTACTAAAGGTTTCCCAGAGACTTATGCACAAATTCTTACCTTGCCTTAGCCTGTACTAATCATTTTCATTTTTCTCATTAATTACCGACAATACAATGTTTCAATTACTTACTAGGACACATTCACATATCACCCTAATCATAGGGTGCTAATTTACCCCGTCTTCTTCCGACTACCGGCTCCCGCCCGGCCCTTCCTCCTTGAAATATAACAAGACATATAAATATAGCACAAGCATACATACTCATGTGTATCTACGTGATTCCCCACAATCTCCGTCTTCTCCACCTACCGGCTCCCGCCCGGCCCCTTCCTCCTTATATAAATAATGTGAATGCACAACATTTCTCACCGTCTTCCCCCCTCCTACCGGCTCCCGCCCGGCCCCTTCCTCCTTAGATAACAATCATAGAAAAATTTCATATATCATACACTAACACATATAACACATCAAAAGTGTACTTTTGCATAAGTTATCAAATTAGTATGTTTTGGTAAGGTTACATGATTGACATGCTCACATACCACTCACATACTCAAATCACGCTACTATAGAAGTATAACCATAGTGATTTGTAGATTTGTGATTCATGCGAAAGTGCTTAGGTATCACGATTAGTAACTTATAGTATTACACATACATAACATGTAACGTAGCTATTAGGGCGTATTTACACTTAAGTAAACCTTCAACAATACTTCCTTTACCTAAGCTTCATACTTACATAATATGCAACATAGTGATTTAGGCATATTTACATTCTAGCAAACACCCATCAATACTTCCCTTACTTACGCATCATACATACTTAACATACAACTACCTTCAAATGAAAAATAGAGTAATTTAGTACCAATTCCATGTTGATTTAATTTTCATACTACTCTACACCATTTTATTTCACTTCCTTCAAGTTCCTTTTCTCTATCACATACCTCAATTCCTAAAAGAATGATGAGTAAATTAAAAAGTGTAAAGTGAGTATGGAATTTACTCACAATTATAGATGGGTTCCTCACTTGAAATCTTATATCAATCCCTTTACTCAAATCCTAGCAAAAGACAAAGAATTTATTAGTTATAAAATACCTCACAAAAGGAAGGAAATAATGAAGCTTGAATTTGCCTTTACCCAATTTCGATTTCTGAAAATTGGGAGTTTTTAGGGCAAACTAAAAATTAGGGTTTCACACTATTACCTTCTACTACCCAAGTTCAGGCTCTTCTCCCCGACTCCTGGCCAACAGGACGTCCTTCTGACGAAATCAGGCCGACCCAAGCCCTAGTTTTGCCGCGATCGCGCGGCTTTCCGCTGGTTTCCGCGGCTGCGCGGTCGCGAGAGGCTGTGCGCAGTCGCGCACAGCTGGGTGTGGCTGCGAGGTGGCGCGAGGTGTGAGGATATCCCCTGATTCCGGCCAAGGTTCACTGGAAGAGGAAGAGATTTGTGAGGGGGAAGAGTTTCTATGTTTCAGTTGGGGGAAAAATTCTGTTGTTACAGAGAAGAGAGTTCTTCTCAGTTCAGAGGTAATGAGTTGTCCATTATACACAAAAGCCCCCTTCAAACCCAACATTTGCAAGACACAAACCCCAATGGGCTTGCCACTTGGCTAAGGCTAGGATCAAATTGATCCTAGCCTTACACTTCAATCCTCATGCACACCTAACTCTCCCACTCACTATAATTTAAAGAAAAATTTTATTTACAACCCTTAATATTTTCCTAAATACATTCTTATTAGAGACACCATTAAATGTCTCAAAAATGAAATTAATTAGGGTATACCCTATATACCCTAGTATCATATACATGTTGTCATTAAATACCAATATATAAATATTGTATAAATTCCTATTTGTGCCACAAATTCCAAAATGACAACATGAAGAAAATAAATGTTAGTTCCATGCTTATTTGTACTTCTATTGGTATTTACTTAAGAGAAAAGAAAATATTTTCTCATTTAACTGACACTTAACATGCATAGGAAATAGTAATTAGAAAATTAAAAATTTGGCCGTTACATTTCTACCCCCCTTAGGGAAGCTTCGGCCCCGAAGCTTGACGTACCTCGGAAAAGTTGTGGGTAGTTAATCCGCATATCCTCTTCTGGCTCCCAAGTAGTCTCTTCAATTTCCTGGCTTCTCCATAATACTTTCACTAACGGAATAGCTTTGTTCCGCAAAACCTTCTCCTTACGATCCAAGATCTGCACTGGCTCCACTGCATATGACAAATCTTCTTGGAGTTGTAGTGGTGAGTAACTAAGAACATGACTGGGGTCTGGTATATATTTCTTAGTTGTGACACGTGAAACACATTATGCATCTTCTCCATTTCTGGTGGTAATGCTAACCGGTAAGCCAGAGGTCCTATTCTCTCCAATATCTCGAAAGGACCGACAAAACGGGGGTCTAATTTATTTCGTTTACCACCCCGTACCACTCCTTTCATTGGCGATATCTTCAGAAAAACTTTGTCGCCTTCCGCAAATTCCAAAGGTCTTCGGCGCCGATCCGCATATGTCTTCTGTCTACTCTGGGCCGCCTTCATTCTCTTCTTTATCACCCGGATCTTCTCTGTTGTATCTACCACTATATCGGCTCCGAATAATGTTCGGTCTCCAATCTCTTCCCAGCAAATCGGAGATCTACACTTCCTGCCGTACAAGGCTTCAAATGGGGGCATTCCAATGGTAGATTGATAACTATTGTTGTATGCAAATTCTGTTAATGGTAGATATTTTTCCCAATTACCCCCGAAATCCAACACGCATGCTCTCAGCATATCTTCCAATATTTGTATAGTTCTTTCTGATTGTCCGTCGGTTTGCGGATGAACAGCTGTACTTGGGTGTAGCTTGGTGCCCAGAGCTTGGGATAGACTGATCCATAACTTTGACTGAAACCGAGGGTCGCGATCTGACACAATCGTCTCAGGGACTCCATGAATCCTGATTATCTCTCGGAGGTAGATCTGAGCTAATCTATCCATCGAATAGTTTATTCGTATGGGCAGAAAATGAGCGGACTTTGTAAGTCGATCGACTATCACCCAGATGGCATCACATCCTTGAGGGGATTTAGGAAGTCCGGTCACAAAATCCATTGTAATATTGCTCCACTTCCATTCAGGGATTTGTAAGGGCATGAGGAGTCCAGGAGGCTTCTTATGTTCAGCCTTAACTTGTTGGCATATCAAACATCTCTGTACAAAGCTTGCTATGTCCTTCTTCATCCCTTCCCACCAAAAGTTTGCCTGCAATTCCTGATACATCTTGGTTGTTCCAGGATGTGCGGTGTAAGGAGTGCAATGGGCTTCAGTTAAAATTCGCTCCTTGAGTTTAAAATCTGGTGGTATAACTATTCGGCTTCCCTTCCTCAGTAAATCCCTGGAAATTATAAATTCTTGGTTTTCACCTTTTTGCACTTTCTCAAGATTTTTAGCTGTCTGATCATCTTTCCTTTGAGCTTCCTTGATCTCATCATAAAGATCGAAACCAATACTAATTTGATTTATCTGGTTCACTCCATCCCGGAGCCCTCTTATGTGAATTTCAAGTTGCATTCTTTCCATCTCCTTTATCAACTCCGATTGCTGTGTTAACAATACTGCCAAGGATCCTCCAGACTTCCGGCTTAACGCGTCAGCCACCACGTTGGCCTTCCCAGGGTGATAATGAATGTCCAAGTCATAGTCCTTCATCAATTCTAACCATCTTCTTTGGCGCATATTCAATTCCTTTTGGGTGAAAATATATTTCAAGCTTTTGTGATCTGTGTAAATATCACATGATACTCCATAAAGGTAGTGCCGCCAAATTTTTAAGGCAAAAATGACTGCAGCTAACTCAAGATCATGAGTAGGGTAATTTTTCTCATGGTTCCTTAGTTGTCTAGAGGCATATGCAATTACTCTCCCATTTTGCATCAATACACACCCCAGGCCTGACTTTGATGCATCACTGAAAACAACAAAACCCTCGTCTCCAATGGGCATGGCTAAGATTGGAGCCGATGTTAACCTATCTTTTAGTTCTTGAAAGCTTTTCTGCTGATCATCTCCCCAATGAAATTTGAGGCCTTTCTTAGTTAACTGGGATAAGGGTGCAGCTATCTTAGAAAATCCTTCTACAAACCTCCGGTAATACCCAGCTAATCCTAGGAAGCTTCGCACCTCGGTGACATTGGTAGGTTGAGGCCACCCCTTTATCGCCTCGATCTTAACGGGGTCCACTGATATTCCTTCTTCATTTATGATGTGACCCAAGAATCCAACTTCATTCAGCCAGAATTCACACTTCTTAAGCTTTGCATAGAGTTGCTTTTCTCTCAATAACTGTAATACTATCCTCAAGTGTCTTTCATGATCCTCTTTGCTCTTTGAATAGATCAGTATGTCATCAATGGACACCACTGCAAATTGATCTAGGTATGGCTGGAAAATTCTATTCATCAGATCCATGAATGCTGCTGGAGCATTAGTCAAACCAAACGGCATTACTAAAAATTCATAATGGCCATATCTGGTTCGAAAAGCAGTCTTAGAAACATCTTCCGGTTTGATCTTTAATTGATGATATCCTGACCTTAGATCTATCTTGGAAAATATACTGGCACCCTGAAGTTGATCAAATAGGTCATCAATCCTCGGCAATGGATATCGATTCTTGATAGTGACCTTGTTCAGCTCTCGATAGTCTACACACAGCCTCATGCTCCCATCCTTCTTCTTAACAAATAATACCGGAGCACCCCAAGGTGATACACTTGGCCGAATAAAACCGAGGCTTAGCAACTCCTGCAACTGGTCCTTCAATTCATTCATCTCTGCGGGTGCCATTCTATAAGGTGCCCTGGATATGGGGCTTGTCCCAGGTAAAAGATTAATGGAAAAATCTATTTCTCTATCTGGGGGTAAGCCGGGTAGATCCTCCGGAAAAACATCAGGATAGTCCCTTGCAACTTCTATGTTTTCGATCTTAATCTTCATATCTTCTTCTCCAATAAGGGTTGCCAAAAACCCTTGACACCCTTGCCTCAGTAATTTAGTGGCCTTTAAAACAGAAATGACTGGAGTACTGATCTTATTCTTCATCCCTTCATAGACACTTTCGGGGGCTCCCTCTAACTTAAAAATTATCTTCTTCTGATAACAGTCTACATGAACCCTATATGTTGACAACCAATCCATTCCTAGGATGATGTCAAACTCCATTTCTCCTAGCTTAATCAGGTCTGCCTGTGTCTTCATCTCCCCTATGATGATTTTACATCCTTTATAATACTCGCTAGTGGTCACTCTGGCGCCTACAGGGTTGATACCACTAGCTGATAGCTCAAAGGTTCAGATTCCATGTTAATAGTTGCAGCAAAAGATGAAGAAATAAAAGAGTGTGTAGCACCGGGATCAAATAATACTCGAGCAACATTATCGGATACACAGACGGTACCTTCCACCACGGCATTGGATGCTCGAGCCTCCTGTTGAGTGATTGCATTCATCCTTCCTTGAACTCTTGGTTGCTGTACAGATGCTTGTGTCGTGGCTGAGCGAGTCCTGTTGACAGGTTGCCGAAAGGCGGTAGCTTGTCCTCCTGTTGTTGGGGCAACACCCATGGCTGGTCTCCCTGTTCCCCTACTCGCTCCTGGATATCCATGCAGGGTTGGGCATTCTCTCCTCATATGACCCATTTTACCACAAGCAAAACATTGTTTACCAACAGAACAACTGCCGGTGTGATTTCTATGGCATCTGGGACACCATTGACTTCCTGCAAAGTTGGAGTCTGCATGGGAAACTCCCCTCTTCTTGGGCCCTGAGTTCCCTCTGTTCCCTTGGGCCGGCATAAAGGAAGATCCAGTACCTCTGTCGGGCCTCAAGGACTGAGTTCCAAAACTCGGTGCATTATTATACCGGGGGCGCTTCATATAGGGCAGTTCCCTGACCCTTGTCTCCTGATTCTCCTGCATGTCTCTTTCGACTTCCATTGCTTTCTCCACAGCTAGACTATAAACTTGCAGTTGGAAAGGGATCAGCTTGCTCCTGATTTCTGGCCTCAAGCCCCTAACGAACCTCTTCGTCCTATCTTCCTCCTCGGACACCAATTTCTCAGCATACCTGGACAGCTGAGTGAATTTAGCTTCATATTGACTCACTGTCCATTGCTCCTGCTTCAGCTCTTGGAATTCCATCGCAAGTCGGTCCTTCACTACTCCAGGGATGTACTTTTCATTGAACTTTGCTACTAAGAAGTTCCAAGAGATCTCCCTTCCCAAGTTCTTAGCTCCTCCCTTTACCATCTCCCACCAGCGCTCGGCCTCTCCTTGGAACATGAAAGAAGCGAAAGATACTCGCTGGGTTTCAGTACATTCCATTACATCCAGTATCTTTTCAGTTTGTCGGAGCCATTCTTCAGCTTGAATAGGGTCAACTCCTCCTCTGAAGGCTGGTGGGTTGAGCTTTTGAAATTGTTCGAGAGCTCTACGGGGGTTGTTTACACTTGCCAACTGCAACAGCCAATCTGGGATCCTGTCCTGCACTCCCCGATTAGCATTAGATTGCCCACTCAAAATTTCTTGACTTGCCGGGGGATGGACGCTCCCAATTGCGCTGTGCAAAGGGGCGTTGCCCTCCGAGTTGGCATCGGATGGAGGAAAATTCAAATCCATCTAATACCTAGAAGAATAGTTGCACATAATCAATGGTAACACAATGATAATAAGTAGAATAGTTCACAAACAAAACACTGATTTCATTTATGCATAAAGCATTTTCATAGCAACATATACATTAGTATGGCTGCATTCATTCAAAACATGCCAATGCAGTCAAAAAGGGATACAAGTTCATACATGTAGCTACTGACGACCACTATCTTTACAAAAAAAAAATATACATATGGGAATCGACATTCCTTTCCTTCAAAAGCAAAAACGGCAAAAACAAAAAAAAAAAAATTTTTGCCACCGCACTAAACTCCCTTCAAGGGGTGATGTTAGACCCTGAGGAGCTCTCCGCCCGATCTTCCCTCATGGGTTCCTCTTCTGGATCCTCTTCTTCTACTGGTTCTTCTTCCATTGGTTCTTCTTCTTCTGGTTCTTCTTCTACTTCCTCCAGTACAGTATCAAAATCACATCCCCAATTCTCGTTATCATCGTACAGGTCCATATCTTCCACCCAGCAAGAATTCCACCAAATACCCCCAACGAAAATCCTTCCGTCAGGGTTCATCTCCTCATCAGGTAGGACTCCCAAGTCCTCAGTTACTGGTACGTCTCTAATGGCACTTTCTGCCTCATTACTGCCATCTGCCTCATCTTGCCCCATGCGGGCTTCTGCCTCTAAATTGGCTGGGGAACCTTTAAGGATGACATTTGGATCGGTTTCGTCTGATTCAAAATCCCAGTCCATTGAGTCCGCGATCCAACTTAAACTTTCCGATTCCGGACCGTCAGACGATGATCTAGACATCTCAGAATCTCCCATCTGTAGAAGTAAGACATTCATATTAGCCGATGTGCCTTCCAATTCTCCCCAAAGCAATAATTTTTGCATGAATGTAGAATCAAGACATGATAGAAAATCATCACTTACATAACCATGCTGATCTTTTATAATTCTTATGCACAATTGTCCTACTAATAGGTTTTGACCCCCGACTTATGTGATATTTTGATTGTTCTCCATTTCCGATGTCCCATAACACTGGAATTTCTTACAGAAGGGCCCGCACCCCTTGCAAGATACATTTGAACTTAGGTATGCGGGTACCCACATTCAAATGTGGAGAACAGTTAAATATCCTACATTTCAGGGCCAACTACTCTAAAACTATATCATCATTCTCATACCCCACCTCTAATTTATTCTAGTACACATATACATGACTTCATAGTCAGTCTTACATACTACATCTATCTAGGCTAACCTTGCCTAAACCATGCTCTGATACCAATTGTAACGGTCCCTTGCTCTTATAAGCAAGATTAGTCTATAATATCTCTTTATTCCCAGATTACCTTCTAGTACCGAATAATTATTTGAAATTTTGGCAGCATCTCCTCTAATTTTTCACTTTTGATCTCATACAAGAATAACAATTTCGGCTCCAAGGCCTACTTATATCCAAAAAGAATTTCGGCCACACGGCATATATATCTCAAGTTATAAAGGTCTCCAATAACACCATATCACAACCATAAAGACTTCCCACAACATACTCTTATCATATGCTTTCCATACATAACTATAAAAGCATCCAACATCACATGAAACCACAACATAATTCACCATACATAAACTTTCAACATTCCACGCACCACAAGTTCCACTTACCATTAATACAAGATGGGGGGTTACATGGAATAATAGCATCATAACACTTTTAACTAGAGATATTCAAATCAAAACATACATAAGTGGACATAGTGAACAAAAATCATAGTTGATAAGATAGGTCATCATGCTCATAATCATTCCAAGCTACATTAGGCCTTTACCTTTATCTGGACCTGAAAAGGGAACAAAATAAATGGAATGAGCTCGACAGCTCAGCGAGTAAATTTCATAACCACTACACAAATGATAATGTGAATATTAAATGTTACATGAATATAGGTACTTCCTTATCCAAATTAACAATTACAAGTATGATTGCTAGACTCCTTTATGATTACTAAAGGTTTCCCAGAGACTTATGCACAAATTCTTACCTTGCCTTAGCCTGTACTAATCATTTTCATTTTTCTCATTAATTACCGACAATACAATGTTTCAATTACTTACTAGGACACATTCACATATCACCCTAATCATAGGGTGCTAATTTACCCCGTCTTCTTCCGACTACCGGCTCCCGCCCGGCCCTTCCTCCTTGAAATATAACAAGACATATAAATATAGCACAAGCATACATACTCATGTGTATCTACGTGATTCCCCACAATCTCCGTCTTCTCCACCTACCGGCTCCCGCCCGGCCCCTTCCTCCTTATATAAATAATGTGAATGCACAACATTTCTCACCGTCTTCCCCCCTCCTACCGGCTCCCGCCCGGCCCCTTCCTCCTTAGATAACAATCATAGAAAAATTTCATATATCATACACTAACACATATAACACATCAAAAGTGTACTTTTGCATAAGTTATCAAATTAGTATGTTTTGGTAAGGTTACATGATTGACATGCTCACATACCACTCACATACTCAAATCACGCTACTATAGAAGTATAACCATAGTGATTTGTAGATTTGTGATTCATGCGAAAGTGCTTAGGTATCACGATTAGTAACTTATAGTATTACACATACATAACATGTAACGTAGCTATTAGGGCGTATTTACACTTAAGTAAACCTTCAACAATACTTCCTTTACCTAAGCTTCATACTTACATAATATGCAACATAGTGATTTAGGCATATTTACATTCTAGCAAACACCCATCAATACTTCCCTTACTTACGCATCATACATACTTAACATACAACTACCTTCAAATGAAAAATAGAGTAATTTAGTACCAATTCCATGTTGATTTAATTTTCATACTACTCTACACCATTTTATTTCACTTCCTTCAAGTTCCTTTTCTCTATCACATACCTCAATTCCTAAAAGAATGATGAGTAAATTAAAAAGTGTAAAGTGAGTATGGAATTTACTCACAATTATAGATGGGTTCCTCACTTGAAATCTTATATCAATCCCTTTACTCAAATCCTAGCAAAAGACAAAGAATTTATTAGTTATAAAATACCTCACAAAAGGAAGGAAATAATGAAGCTTGAATTTGCCTTTACCCAATTTCGATTTCTGAAAATTGGGAGTTTTTAGGGCAAACTAAAAATTAGGGTTTCACACTATTACCTTCTACTACCCAAGTTCAGGCTCTTCTCCCCGACTCCTGGCCAACAGGACGTCCTTCTGACGAAATCAGGCCGACCCAAGCCCTAGTTTTGCCGCGATCGCGCGGCTTTCCGCTGGTTTCCGCGGCTGCGCGGTCGCGAGAGGCTGTGCGCAGTCGCGCACAGCTGGGTGTGGCTGCGAGGTGGCGCGAGGTGTGAGGATATCCCCTGATTCCGGCCAAGGTTCACTGGAAGAGGAAGAGATTTGTGAGGGGAAGAGTTTCTATGTTTCAGTTGGGGGAAAAATTCTGTTGTTACAGAGAAGAGAGTTCTTCTCAGTTCAGAGGTAATGAGTTGCCCATTATACACAAAAGCCCCCTTCAAACCCAACATTTGCAAGACACAAACCCCAATGGGCTTGCCACTTGGCTAAGGCTAGGATCAAATTGATCCTAGCCTTACACTTCAATCCTCATGCACACCTAACTCTCCCACTCACTATAATTTAAAGAAAAATTTTATTTACAACCCTTAATATTTTCCTAAATACATTCTTATTAGAGACACCATTAAATGTCTCAAAAATGAAATTAATTAGGGTATACCCTATATACCCTAGTATCATATACATGTTGTCATTAAATACCAATATATAAATATTGTATAAATTCCTATTTGTGCCACAAATTCCAAAATGACAACATGAAGAAAATAAATGTTAGTTCCATGCTTATTTGTACTTCTATTGGTATTTACTTAAGAGAAAAGAAAATATTTTCTCATTTAACTGACACTTAACATGCATAGGAAATAGTAATTAGAAAATTAAAAATTTGGCCGTTACATTTCTACCCCCCTTAGGGAAGCTTCGGCCCCGAAGCTTGACGTACCTCGGAAAAGTTGTGGGTAGTTAATCCGCATATCCTCTTCTGGCTCCCAAGTAGTCTCTTCAATTTCCTGGCTTCTCCATAATACTTTCACTAACGGAATAGCTTTGTTCCGCAAAACCTTCTCCTTACGATCCAAGATCTGCACTGGCTCCACTGCATATGACAAATCTTCTTGGAGTTGTAGTGGTGAGTAACTAAGAACATGACTGGGGTCTGGTATATATTTTCTTAGTTGTGACACGTGAAACACATTATGCATCTTCTCCATTTCTGGTGGTAATGCTAACCGGTAAGCCAGAGGTCCTATTCTCTCCAATATCTCGAAAGGACCGACAAAACGGGGGTCTAATTTATTTCGTTTACCACCCCGTACCACTCCTTTCATTGGCGATATCTTCAGAAAAACTTTGTCGCCTTCCGCAAATTCCAAAGGTCTTCGGCGCCGATCCGCATATGTCTTCTGTCTACTCTGGGCCGCCTTCATTCTCTTCTTTATCACCCGGATCTTCTCTGTTGTATCTACCACTATATCGGCTCCGAATAATGTTCGGTCTCCAATCTCTTCCCAGCAAATCGGAGATCTACACTTCCTGCCGTACAAGGCTTCAAATGGGGGCATTCCAATGGTAGATTGATAACTATTGTTGTATGCAAATTCTGTTAATGGTAGATATTTTTCCCAATTACCCCCGAAATCCAACACGCATGCTCTCAGCATATCTTCCAATATTTGTATAGTTCTTTCTGATTGTCCGTCGGTTTGCGGATGAACAGCTGTACTTGGGTGTAGCTTGGTGCCCAGAGCTTGGGATAGACTGATCCATAACTTTGACTGAAACCGAGGGTCGCGATCTGACACAATCGTCTCAGGGACTCCATGAATCCTGATTATCTCTCGGAGGTAGATCTGAGCTAATCTATCCATCGAATAGTTTATTCGTATGGGCAGAAAATGAGCGGACTTTGTAAGTCGATCGACTATCACCCAGATGGCATCACATCCTTGAGGGGATTTAGGAAGTCCGGTCACAAAATCCATTGTAATATTGCTCCACTTCCATTCAGGGATTTGTAAGGGCATGAGGAGTCCAGGAGGCTTCTTATGTTCAGCCTTAACTTGTTGGCATATCAAACATCTCTGTACAAAGCTTGCTATGTCCTTCTTCATCCCTTCCCACCAAAAGTTTGCCTGCAATTCCTGATACATCTTGGTTGTTCCAGGATGTGCGGTGTAAGGAGTGCAATGGGCTTCAGTTAAAATTCGCTCCTTGAGTTTAAAATCTGGTGGTATAACTATTCGGCTTCCCTTCCTCAGTAAATCCCTGGAAATTATAAATTCTTGGTTTTCACCTTTTTGCACTTTCTCAAGATTTTTAGCTGTCTGATCATCTTTCCTTTGAGCTTCCTTGATCTCATCATAAAGATTGAAACCAATACTAATTTGATTTATCTGGTTCACTCCATCCCGGAGCCCTCTTATGTGAATTTCAAGTTGCATTCTTTCCATCTCCTTTATCAACTCCGATTGCTGTGTTAACAATACTGCCAAGGATCCTCCAGACTTCCGGCTTAACGCGTCAGCCACCACGTTGGCCTTCCCAGGGTGATAATGAATGTCCAAGTCATAGTCCTTCATCAATTCTAACCATCTTCTTTGGCGCATATTCAATTCCTTTTGGGTGAAAATATATTTCAAGCTTTTGTGATCTGTGTAAATATCACATGATACTCCATAAAGGTAGTGCCGCCAAATTTTTAAGGCAAAAATGACTGCAGCTAACTCAAGATCATGAGTAGGGTAATTTTTCTCATGGTTCCTTAGTTGTCTAGAGGCATATGCAATTACTCTCCCATTTTGCATCAATACACACCCCAGGCCTGACTTTGATGCATCACTGAAAACAACAAAACCCTCGTCTCCAATGGGCATGGCTAAGATTGGAGCCGATGTTAACCTATCTTTTAGTTCTTGAAAGCTTTTCTGCTGATCATCTCCCCAATGAAATTTGAGGCCTTTCTTAGTTAACTGGGATAAGGGTGCAGCTATCTTAGAAAATCCTTCTACAAACCTCCGGTAATACCCAGCTAATCCTAGGAAGCTTCGCACCTCGGTGACATTGGTAGGTTGAGGCCACCCCTTTATCGCCTCGATCTTAACGGGGTCCACTGATATTCCTTCTTCATTTATGATGTGACCCAAGAATCCAACTTCATTCAGCCAGAATTCACACTTCTTAAGCTTTGCATAGAGTTGCTTTTCTCTCAATAACTGTAATACTATCCTCAAGTGTCTTTCATGATCCTCTTTGCTCTTTGAATAGATCAGTATGTCATCAATGAACACCACTGCAAATTGATCTAGGTATGGCTGGAAAATTCTATTCATCAGATCCATGAATGCTGCTGGAGCATTAGTCAAACCAAACGGCATTACTAAAAATTCATAATGGCCATATCTGGTTCGAAAAGCAGTCTTAGAAACATCTTCCGGTTTGATCTTTAATTGATGATATCCTGACCTTAGATCTATCTTGGAAAATATACTGGCACCCTGAAGTTGATCAAATAGGTCATCAATCCTCGGCAATGGATATCGATTCTTGATAGTGACCTTGTTCAGCTCTCGATAGTCTACACACAGCCTCATGCTCCCATCCTTCTTCTTAACAAATAATACCGGAGCACCCCAAGGTGATACACTTGGCCGAATAAAACCGAGGCTTAGCAACTCCTGCAACTGGTCCTTCAATTCATTCATCTCTGCGGGTGCCATTCTATAAGGTGCCCTGGATATGGGGCTTGTCCCAGGTAAAAGATTAATGGAAAAATCTATTTCTCTATCTGGGGGTAAGCCGGGTAGATCCTCCGGAAAAACATCAGGATAGTCCCTTGCAACTTCTATGTTTTCGATCTTAATCTTCATATCTTCTTCTCCAATAAGGGTTGCCAAAAACCCTTGACACCCTTGCCTCAGTAATTTAGTGGCCTTTAAAACAGAAATGACTGGAGTACTGATCTTATTCTTCATCCCTTCATAGACACTTTCGGGGGCTCCCTCTAACTTAAAAATTATCTTCTTCTGATAACAGTCTACATGAACCCTATATGTTGACAACCAATCCATTCCTAGGATGATGTCAAACTCCATTTCTCCTAGCTTAATCAGGTCTGCCTGTGTCTTCATCTCCCCTATGATGATTTTACATCCTTTATAATACTCGCTAGTGGTCACTCTGGCGCCTACAGGGGTTGATACCACTAGCTGATAGCTCAAAGGTTCAGATTCCATGTTAATAGTTGCAGCAAAAGATGAAGAAATAAAAGAGTGTGTAGCACCGGGATCAAATAATACTCGAGCAACATTATCGGATACACAGACGGTACCTTCCACCACGGCATTGGATGCTCGAGCCTCCTGTTGAGTGATTGCATTCATCCTTCCTTGAACTCTTGGTTGCTGTACAGATGCTTGTGTCGTGGCTGAGCGAGTCCTGTTGACAGGTTGCCGAAAGGCGGTAGCTTGTCCTCCTGTTGTTGGGGCAACACCCATGGCTGGTCTCCCTGTTCCCCTACTCGCTCCTGGATATCCATGCAGGGTTGGGCATTCTCTCCTCATATGACCCATTTTACCACAAGCAAAACATTGTTTACCAACAGAACAACTGCCGGTGTGATTTCTATGGCATCTGGGACACCATTGACTTCCTGCAAAGTTGGAGTCTGCATGGGAAACTCCCCTCTTCTTGGGCCCTGAGTTCCCTCTGTTCCCTTGGGCCGGCATAAAGGAAGATCCAGTACCTCTGTCGGGCCTCAAGGACTGAGTTCCAAAACTCGGTGCATTATTATACCGGGGGCGCTTCATATAGGGCAGTTCCCTGACCCTTGTCTCCTGATTCTCCTGCATGTCTCTTTCGACTTCCATTGCTTTCTCCACAGCTAGACTATAAACTTGCAGTTGGAAAGGGATCAGCTTGCTCCTGATTTCTGGCCTCAAGCCCCTAACGAACCTCTTCGTCCTATCTTCCTCCTCGGACACCAATTTCTCAGCATACCTGGACAGCTGAGTGAATTTAGCTTCATATTGACTCACTGTCCATTGCTCCTGCTTCAGCTCTTGGAATTCCATCGCAAGTCGGTCCTTCACTACTCCAGGGATGTACTTTTCATTGAACTTTGCTACTAAGAAGTTCCAAGAGATCTCCCTTCCCAAGTTCTTAGCTCCTCCCTTTACCATCTCCCACCAGCGCTCGGCCTCTCCTTGGAACATGAAAGAAGCGAAAGATACTCGCTGGGTTTCAGTACATTCCATTACATCCAGTATCTTTTCAGTTTGTCGGAGCCATTCTTCAGCTTGAATAGGGTCAACTCCTCCTCTGAAGGCTGGTGGGTTGAGCTTTTGAAATTGTTCGAGAGCTCTACGGGGGTTGTTTACACTTGCCAACTGCAACAGCCAATCTGGGATCCTGTCCTGCACTCCCCGATTAGCATTAGATTGCCCACTCAAAATTTCTTGACTTGCCGGGGGATGGACGCTCCCAATTGCGCTGTGCAAAGGGGCGTTGCCCTCCGAGTTGGCATCGGATGGAGGAAAATTCAAATCCATCTAATACCTAGAAGAATAGTTGCACATAATCAATGGTAACACAATGATAATAAGTAGAATAGTTCACAAACAAAACACTGATTTCATTTATGCATAAAGCATTTTCATAGCAACATATACATTAGTATGGCTGCATTCATTCAAAACATGCCAATGCAGTCAAAAAGGGATACAAGTTCATACATGTAGCTACTGACGACCACTATCTTTACAAAAAAAAAATATACATATGGGAATCGACATTCCTTTCCTTCAAAAGCAAAAACGGCAAAAACAAAAAAAAAAAAAATTTTGCCACCGCACTAAACTCCCTTCAAGGGGTGATGTTAGACCCTGAGGAGCTCTCCGCCCGATCTTCCCTCATGGGTTCCTCTTCTGGATCCTCTTCTTCTACTGGTTCTTCTTCCATTGGTTCTTCTTCTTCTGGTTCTTCTTCTACTTCCTCCAGTACAGTATCAAAATCACATCCCCAATTCTCGTTATCATCGTACAGGTCCATATCTTCCACCCAGCAAGAATTCCACCAAATACCCCCAACGAAAATCCTTCCGTCAGGGTTCATCTCCTCATCAGGTAGGACTCCCAAGTCCTCAGTTACTGGTACGTCTCTAATGGCACTTTCTGCCTCATTACTGCCATCTGCCTCATCTTGCCCCATGCGGGCTTCTGCCTCTAAATTGGCTGGGGAACCTTTAAGGATGACATTTGGATCGGTTTCGTCTGATTCAAAATCCCAGTCCATTGAGTCCGCGATCCAACTTAAACTTTCCGATTCCGGACCGTCAGACGATGATCTAGACATCTCAGAATCTCCCATCTGTAGAAGTAAGACATTCATATTAGCCGATGTGCCTTCCAATTCTCCCCAAAGCAATAATTTTGCATGAATGTAGAATCAAGACATGATAGAAAATCATCACTTACATAACCATGCTGATCTTTTATAATTCTTATGCACAATTGTCCTACTAATAGGTTTTGACCCCCGACTTATGTGATATTTTGATTGTTCTCCATTTCCGATGTCCCATAACACTGGAATTTCTTACAGAAGGGCCCGCACCCCTTGCAAGATACATTTGAACTTAGGTATGCGGGTACCCACATTCAAATGTGGAGAACAGTTAAATATCCTACATTTCAGGGCCAACTACTCTAAAACTATACCATCATTCTCATACCCCACCTCTAATTTATTCTAGTACACATATACATGACTTCATAGTCAGTCTTACATACTACATCTATCTAGGCTAACCTTGCCTAAACCATGCTCTGATACCAATTGTAACGGTCCCTTGCTCTTATAAGCAAGATTAGTCTATAATATCTCTTTATTCCCAGATTACCTTCTAGTACCGAATAATTATTTGAAATTTTGGCAGCATCTCCTCTAATTTTCACTTTTGATCTCATACAAGAATAACAATTTCGGCTCCAAGGCCTACTTATATCCAAAAAGAATTTCGGCCACACGGCATATATATCTCAAGTTATAAAGGTCTCCAATAACACCATATCACAACCATAAAGACTTCCCACAACATACTCTTATCATATGCTTTCCATACATAACTATAAAAGCATCCAACATCACATGAAACCACAACATAATTCACCATACATAAACTTTCAACATTCCACGCACCACAAGTTCCACTTACCATTAATACAAGATGGGGGGTTACATGGAATAATAGCATCATAACACTTTTAACTAGAGATATTCAAATCAAAACATACATAAGTGGACATAGTGAACAAAAATCATAGTTGATAAGATAGGTCATCATGCTCATAATCATTCCAAGCTACATTAGGCCTTTACCTTTATCTGGACCTGAAAAGGGAACAAAATAAATGGAATGAGCTCGACAGCTCAGCGAGTAAATTTCATAACCACTACACAAATGATAATGTGAATATTAAATGTTACATGAATATAGGTACTTCCTTATCCAAATTAACAATTACAAGTATGATTGCTAGACTCCTTTATGATTACTAAAGGTTTCCCAGAGACTTATGCACAAATTCTTACCTTGCCTTAGCCTGTACTAATCATTTTCATTTTTCTCATTAATTACCGACAATACAATGTTTCAATTACTTACTAGGACACATTCACATATCACCCTAATCATAGGGTGCTAATTTACCCCGTCTTCTTCCGACTACCGGCTCCCGCCCGGCCCCTTCCTCCTTGAAATATAACAAGACATATAAATATAGCACAAGCATACATACTCATGTGTATCTACGTGATTCCCCACAATCTCCGTCTTCTCCACCTACCGGCTCCCGCCCGGCCCCTTCCTCCTTATATAAATAATGTGAATGCACAACATTTCTCACCGTCTTCCCCCCTCCTACCGGCTCCCGCCCGGCCCCTTCCTCCTTAGATAACAATCATAGAAAAATTTCATATATCATACACTAACACATATAACACATCAAAAGTGTACTTTTGCATAAGTTATCAAATTAGTATGTTTTGGTAAGGTTACATGATTGACATGCTCACATACCACTCACATACTCAAATCACGCTACTATAGAAGTATAACCATAGTGATTTGTAGATTTGTGATTCATGCGAAAGTGCTTAGGTATCACGATTAGTAACTTATAGTATTACACATACATAACATGTAACGTAGCTATTAGGGCGTATTTACACTTAAGTAAACCTTCAACAATACTTCCTTTACCTAAGCTTCATACTTACATAATATGCAACATAGTGATTTAGGCATATTACATTCTAGCAAACACCCATCAATACTTCCCTTACTTACGCATCATACATACTTAACATACAACTACCTTCAAATGAAAAATAGAGTAATTTAGTACCAATTCCATGTTGATTTAATTTTCATACTACTCTACACCATTTTATTTCACTTCCTTCAAGTTCCTTTTCTCTATCACATACCTCAATTCCTAAAAGAATGATGAGTAAATTAAAAAGTGTAAAGTGAGTATGGAATTTACTCACAATTATAGATGGGTTCCTCACTTGAAATCTTATATCAATCCCTTTACTCAAATCCTAGCAAAAGACAAAGAATTTATTAGTTATAAAATACCTCACAAAAGGAAGGAAATAATGAAGCTTGAATTTGCCTTTACCCAATTTCGATTTCTGAAAATTGGGAGTTTTTAGGGCAAACTAAAAATTAGGGTTTCACACTATTACCTTCTACTACCCAAGTTCAGGCTCTTCTCCCCGACTCCTGGCCAACAGGACGTCCTTCTGACGAAATCAGGCCGACCCAAGCCCTAGTTTTGCCGCGATCGCGCGGCTTTCTGCTGGTTTCCGCGGCTGCGCGGTCGCGAGAGGCTGTGCGCAGTCGCGCACAGCTGGGTGTGGCTGCGAGGTGGCGCGAGGTGTGAGGATATCCCCTGATTCCGGCCAAGGTTCACTGGAAGAGGAAGAGATTTGTGAGGGGGAAGAGTTTCTATGTTTCAGTTGGGGGAAAAATTCTGTTGTTACAGAGAAGAGAGTTCTTCTCAGTTCAGAGGTAATGAGTTGCCCATTATACACAAAAGCCCCCTTCAAACCCAACATTTGCAAGACACAAACCCCAATGGGCTTGCCACTTGGCTAAGGTTAGGATCAAATTGATCCTAGCCTTACACTTCAATCCTCATGCACACCTAACTCTCCCACTCACTATAATTTAAAGAAAAATTTTATTTACAACCCTTAATATTTTCCTAAATACATTCTTATTAGAGACACCATTAAATGTCTCAAAAAATGAAATTAATTAGGGTATACCCTATATACCCTAGTATCATATACATGTTGTCATTAAATACCAATATATAAATATTGTATAAATTCCTATTTGTGCCACAAATTCCAAAATGACAACATGAAGAAAATAAATGTTAGTTCCATGCTTATTTGTACTTCTATTGGTATTTACTTAAGAGAAAAGAAAATATTTTCTCATTTAACTGACACTTAACATGCATAGGAAATAGTAATTAGAAAATTAAAAATTTGGCCGTTACAAACCAAGTCAGCGGGGAATACCATCACAAGAGATACTCAAATGGCGAAATTCCTACAACACGTTCTTAGATTGAAGTCCAAAATACCCCGATGCGACTTCAAATAGGTCCCCAGATCTGAAAATAATCACGTCGACTCACTTGCCAATCTGGGGGCAGCCACGGAGTTTCAGTTTAGATGAAAAATCTCATCAAGCATATCGCCAACCCGAGCATCCAGCAATCGATCAGAGAGGTCCTGCGCCTCGATACCTCACCAGGATGGAGGGACCTCATCATTTCCTATCTAAAAAATGGAACACTTCTCGATGATAGAGCGGAGGCACAAAAGCTCCAACACTTGGCCACCAGGTACACACTTTTTCGGGGATGTCTTATATAAGAATTCCTACTCCAGACTCCACTCTAACACGTATTTGAGATGTCTCGGACCACACGAAGCTCGAAAAGTGATAGAGAAAATCCACCAAGCGACTGTGAGAACCATTCGGGAGGTCGCTCTCTCGCCCACAAAGTCATCAACCAAAGGTATTACTGGCCCAAGATGTTCGATGACGCAAAGGATTATGTGAAGAAGTGCCCGCAATTTCAGAGGTTCGCTCCAGTGTCAAACAGACAGAGTACTTACCTCTACACCTTGCACAATCCTTAGCCTCTATGTAATGGGGGCTGGACGTGGTCGAACAACTCCCCCGAGCGCAGCCTCGATTGCGGTTCCTGCTAGTGGCCACCGACTACTTCACCAAATGGATCGAGATAGTGCCACTTTAAAGCCACTGGGCAACAGATTATCAAGTTCCTCTGCTAGAACATAGTGTGTCACTTCGGGCTCCCCCACACCATCATCTCCGACAATGGAATGAACTTTCTCAGCAAGCAAGTAGCCAGCTTCTGCGCCAAGTACAAAATCACCCATCAATTCTCCATGCCTTATTATCCTCAAGGCAATGGTCAGGTCGAGATTAGCATCCGCACCATCCTCGATCAACAGCCTGTGCAAAAGTCTGGACAAAGCTAAAGGCAAATGTGCGGAGAAACTTCCCGGGGTACTCTGGACCTACAGGACCACCAAGTGCGTCCCCAACTGTGAAACCCCGTTCTCGTTGGCTTATGGGACAGAGGCGATCATCCCAGTTGACATCAGCATGCCAACACTCCGAGTGGAAGGAGTGGATCAAGACTAGAACGACGCTCAACTCCGCCTAACGTTAGAACAGTCAGAGGAAAAGCGACAACAAGAGCAAATCCACGTCACAACCTACCAACAGTAGATTCGAGTCGCACACCACAAGAAGGTAAAGGTTCGGGAATTCCAAATCGGAGACTTGGTCCTGAAGTGCGTGATTTAGACCACGTGACAAAAGGACCAAGGGAAGCTGGGACTCCAACTGGGAGGGACCTTACATCATCGTCGCTTAGGGAGGCAACGGGTCGTACACCTTGGCTGATCAAGACGGGAACCAACTCAAAAAGTAATGAAACTCTTTTCACTTGAAGCATTATTATGTGTAAATCATGTAATATCCAATGAAAAGATTATTTTTTGCTATCTTAATCAAGTTTCACCAAAATTCTGATACCTGCCCTAGGTACCATGCATACTTTCAGCAGCCTATATCGGGTCTTACCCTAACGGTTACCCTTCGGGGAGTCTTCTTAAAAATGGAGGCTCGCCCACATTAACTGCTCGGAGTCAGCCTATAATGGGACCTACACTGATGGCCACTCGAGTGAGTTAACAGCCTATACGGGTCTTCACCCTGACAGTTACCCCTCGGGGAGTCTCCTAAAAGATAGAGGCTCACCCACATTGACTGCTTGGAGTCAGCCTATAAATGGGACCTACCTTGATAGCCACCCGAACGAGTCAACAACCTACACGGGTCTTCGCTCTGACGACAACACCTCGGGGAGTCTCTTGAAAGATGGAACCTCGCCTATATTGACTGCTCGGAGTCATCTTATAATAGAAATTACCTTGATGGCCACCCGAGCGAGTCAACAGACTATACTGGTCTTCACTCTGATGGCTACCCCTCGAGGAGTCTCCTGAAAGATGGAGGCTCTCCCACATTAACTTTTCAGAGTCAACCTATAATGGGACCTACCTTGATTGCCACCCGAGCGAGTCAATAGCCTACACGGGTCTTTACCCTGACGGCTACCCCTCGGGGAGTCTCCTGAGAGATGGAGGCTCACATTGACTGCTCGGAGTCAGCGTATAATGGAACCTGCCCTGATGGCCATCCGAGCGAGTCAACAGCCTACATGGACTTTCACTCTGACAGCTACCCTTGGGGAGTCTTCTAAAAGATGGAGGCTCGCCCACATTGACTGCTCGGAGTCATCCTATAATAGGACCTACCCTGATGGCCACCCGAGCGAGTCAACCGCCTACACGGGTCTTCGCCCTGACGGTTACCCCTCGGGGAGTCTCCTGAAAGATGGAGGCTCGCCCACATTGACTGCTGGGACTTACCCTGATGGCCACCCGAGCGAGACAGAAGCCTATCTCAGGTTCTACCCTGACGGCTACCACGACAACACTACTTTGAAGTTAGGGGTTTTCCCACTTAGGCAGGATTCACAGGTACCACTGTGGAACGAACCCCACGCGAGAACTACATCAAATCAGTCCAAACGCTTCGGAACAAAAACAGCTCCCCGAATAGAAGCAACAACAAGCCAATCACAAGCAACCCAAGGCCAAACTCAAGAAGTCTGCTCCCTTCCCTTTCTCTCGGAGCTCTCGGGAACACATAAGTCCCGAGGGACCGTAGATGGGGCATCTGTAGTGGTCAGTTTTTGATCTCCTCGAGATCATGACAAGTGTCCAACCAGCCTTAAACAAGTGAGTAACACGTGGCCGCTTCCAGAATATCTGAACATGAGTCCTCATTCAATTCAAACTCCGAGCAGTTCAGGTGATTAGAAGAAAGAAATAGAATCAGTTATGAGCATCCCTATCTCTAAGCCAAATCTCCACTCAAACTCAATGGTTACAATTCAGGAATAGATCAATCATATCTACAGCTGGACGTAGACTACCAAATAAAGATAAACACTTGTTTAACTAGTTCAAATCAAGATATTTAGTTCTAACCATCTCTAAGATAAGCGGTTAAATGTTTAAACAGAGTTGAACTCTACAACCTTATCCTCCAGATACTACATGTATAAATACAATGCCCCTTCCAACGCGAAGGGGGATATCAATTCACACCAGAGAGACTCTAGTTCATGAGATAGGATGACTCACCATTGTTTTTCCTGGATTATACTGAAATTCTCTCTTCCTCTCTCCGTGATTTTCCCTTTTTGAGTTTTTACGTAAATCTCTGTGTTTGCATTGGTTTGATTTCTACAATTTATTGATTAATCTCATATAGTTTGATGCGTGGATAAATTCTCTTGGAATTACCCACTGCAAGCTCGAACGACTCAAACTTCAAGATACCTAGCGTCCAAGTTTGATCTGAGCTCAGGTCATGTTATGCTAACTAACTACAGAGTACGCAAGAATTGGGTAATTGTCATTAACTTGGACTGATTAGCAACTAATGATGTGGGATCATGGTGGAATAAATTTGAAACTCCATTTTGTAATTTGAATATTAGAGAAGACGGGGGGTTAAAAGCAAATAAGGATAAGTTGGAGCTTTTTCCGAGCCCGAAGCAACAGTTGAGCGGCGTGGTGACCGGGGGAAGTACGGGCAGTTGGGCAGCGCCAATCTGTCGGGGGATCAGATCAGTGGTGGGCTGCACGGGTTTTCCGGGCAGCTCAGGGGTCTTGATCCAATTCCCAATGAAAGCGACAGGGGGTCTCATGGCCGACAGCTAATACTGTGGACCTGGGCTCCCTGCGCCCCCACTTTGACCGCACGACCGCACGTGACCTCCACCATCCCTCCCGGTCCCACCTCGAGCCGATCCGGCCCGGTCTACTCGGCTCGGCGTGCCGGCTACAAGGATACCCAGAGACAGCTACGAACCCTGACTAATCTCTCGAACCTGCGAGAGAGAGAGAGAGAGTGTGTGTGTGTGAAATATTAGTTCTCCCATACAACAGAACTAAACATGTTTGCGATCTACTTGCTGAGAACTTTTTGGTTGTTAGAAGCAAACACCACACAATGCACTCTAATTTTAGCAATAAATAAGGGTGTTATCTATCTAAATTCATAAACTTAGATTTGACATTTTCAATACAATTACTTAGTAATCTCAAATAGTTTTGAGTCTTTTGACTTAATAAATATACAGTTTATAAAGTGAAATTTGATATTATTTATATATACAATAATTTGGATTAGAGTATTCACAACATAATTGATGACTTCTACTTGAATTTGAGAGGATGCTATCTCCAGTTTGACGGGGGAAGGCTCGCAACAAGGAGCTGCTTTATATCACAGCTATTCTAATTTATAAGGGCATAGTGTAAATAATATAAAAAAAATATTTTACATAAGCAAAAGAAAGTAAATTTTATTTATTTATTCATTTTAACAAAAGTGTTCTATATTTGAACTCATTACTTCTCATAATTCAATCATTGCTTTGATTAGCTCAGGTGAAAGTTCATTCTTACAGTTTTTAGTGTTCCCATGACAAATCACATTTTGAATGGAAGGGGAAAAAATGAACTTAATTATATATGTCAATATGCAGAAGGACAATTTTAGTTAAAACTATTGTGTCTTTTTTCTCTTTGAACAAAGATCATTACATGAGACCTCTCATAATCTAAGCTCAATAGTTTAACAGCGCGAGCTAGTTCAATGGTTAAAACAATTGTTATTGTAGCTAGTTGTATATAGAAGGCTTTCTACCAAGGGAAAACTCATCCTCAGAGGGTTTTCTTATCTAACTGATTATATCCAATTAATCAAAAGATATTCACTAGCTAGTAAGCTGAATAAAGCTAGTGAATAAGAGAGATTGTTCTTGTTCTTCAATTCTTCCTTGACTCTCATGCTCTGAGAGCCTACTCATGCTCTACACATTTCATAGTTGGCATAATATAGTTGGAGCACGCTTGTAAGTTGAACAAGGACCAAAAGAAATTATTTTTAGACAACTTGTGCGAGAAGAAAAGAACCTAATTCGTTGAGGATTTAAGGTGCATGACATAAGGTCCACCTTTAATTTACTTTATCACTAATAAACTATCACATAAAATGGTTAGGTATTGCTTAGCCAATCAAATGTTAGATCAGCTCCTCTTCATTTAGATTAAAGACTTTTTTTAATTAAGGGAGATTAAAAAAAAAAATTGATGAATGAGATAGCTAGCTAGCCAGGGACTATATATATGATCCCACTTGAGAGTATTATTAGTTGTTTGCATAGTAAAATATTTGAAGTTGCCAATCTACAAGATCTTGTTTTCGTCAACAGTATCCAGATTCAAATATAAATGTTTTGGTAAAGTGGGCTGCGGCCAGGGTTAGCATCACTGAAGCTATTACATTATCTCTCTCTCTGGTGTGTGTGTGTGTGTGTGTGTGTGTGTGTGTGTGTGTGTGAGAGAGAGAGAGAGAGAGAGAGAGAGAGAGAGAGAGAGAGAGAGAGAGAGAGAGAGAGAGAGAGAGAGCTTCTAATGTTGGATTAACTAATCTTCAAGCTGTACCCAGCTTGCGAGCTTAGCACAAACAATGTGTTGACTTCCTCTTTTTCTAAAAAGTTTATGGTTTGAATCTCCCTACTTATATGATATTAGGATAGTAGGGAAGATTTCAGCTTTAATTTAATGACTGTAATATTTGCTGGAACTGAAAATCATCACTTCCATATCTCAAAATGATGTGGATTAATCACCTCACACGATAAAAATTGTACAACATAAAAGAAAGAACACGATATTTATGTGGATCGCTCAAACTTATCTACACCCACAGGGCACACAATAGAAGAAGTCCACTATGAATGGAAAACTACAAGAATTACAAGAAAGAATCAACCATCTCTATAAATGACTAACCAACTCTTTTTCACATATCCCTGATCTCTCTATCAATTTCAAAACCATCAAGTATCCTACCACACACTCAAAATGCTTATACAATGCTACATTATAAACACTAGCAGTACTCATTATTTAATAATTGCTCACCGCTTCTAAATATAAGCTCGGCCCAAAAGCTCAATGGCCACAAAACCCACGTTGGTGCTAAACTCAATACGAGACACAACCCCAACAATAACCATACAACTAATCAATTGTGGGAATCATCACATGCAGTCTTTTTCCTCATATATAATTAGATCTAATCTCACGAACTTCATATCTGATCCCACAACTCTAGATGTGACCTTTTCTCTTCTTCTTTTTTCCCCCTCCCTCTCTTCTTCCTCTTCCTCGTTCTACAATTGATACTTTTTACTAACTCTATACCAAAACTTTCTGGTTGCAAGCTCAATCCCCTCATCATGTCTCTTGTACCACTAGTTGGGATTGATTATCATATGAACAAGAAGATAAAAAAAAGAGAGATTTTAGAGAGATATATTTCTTTAATCACTCAAGAAATTTACATCTCCCATCTTAGTCATCACACCTTAAGGTCTTCTCACATCTTATTCAGGGTTTCTTTACAAGTCGCATTATATATATAGAAAACCCTACAACCCTGAAATAAACATGCATTTGCATAATATCTTTGTATTCTAAGTGAACCAAAACTTGATATAAGCTTGATATAAACCAGTAAACGTATAATATGCAGAATACAAGACATACCCCCAACAAGATGTTCTTGGACGGATTTAGATAGTGATAGGGTTGTCGGAAGAATGTGCCAAGATCCTCGACTTGTAGGTTGGATCACGATCTTAATTAACCTACTCGTCTCATTCAATGTAATGTCCCTTGGTCTTCTCCAAGTGAAAAAAAATCATTTCATGATCACCGTATTTTGAGGAGGCCCTTCATCTCTAAGGAGAACCATGCTTGCATTTTAGTTTAACCTGACTTCCCATATCTCTACCATATTTGTCTATTATGTTAGCTTGAAATGGAGGGATAGCATTCAGATATGTCACGTCTCACTTCTGTTATTATTTTTTCATTGTATTATTAAATACCCTAAGCTAATATAAAGACACGATGCACATGAGAAGAAATTGTTAATTGTTTTTGAAAATTTACATAAAGGTCAATATCAAAAGTAAGGTACGTGCATGAATTCGCTCACACTTTTTAGAAATCACAAAATTTTATATATTTCTATTTTTGATGCGCGTGCAAACTATTTCTTAGAAATTGCAAAATTTTAAGAAAGAACTAAAATGAAAGCAACACTGCTTGTTGTCCTATTACTCTTTCTTTTTACCTGCCTTGTGGAGCTTTGGGAAGGAGAGAATTTTCAGAAAGTAACTCTCGGAAACTCTTATTGGATGAGAGAGAGCCAATATGAGGTTCGGGCCCTCTTCAAGGCATAATATTGAGAATGCTCATTGAATGAGTAATTCAATAACAGATTTCGAATCTAATGAATATTGATATACCGAGTATCTTATCTGTTGATACGAAATATTCTGGCGATCCCCATGATCCTAGTTTGAGCTATTGGAATTGGAATAGGTTCAGCAGCAGATCCATGAAATCTTGGCGATTTTCTTTATCTAATGAATGAGGAGTCCATTTGGAAATCATCCTCCCTGCGCCACCTCGAGCATATGAAATCAACAGGAATCACATAAGGGTATATTGATAGAAATTTCTAGTAAAATACTCACCAGTACCCTTAATCCAGCAGATAAATACATTACATAGTCCATTTTAGGAACTGACGACTTACTTGTTCAGTTACTTCGGCACTGGACGTTCCCAAAATGGGTACTATCAGGTCAGGTGAATTAAAGAATAGACAGATGCCTGTTATCATTCTAGTCTTCCTTCTCCTTTCAGGGTCTATCCGAAATAGGAACATGTACCTCTTAGTCATGAAAATTTTATATTTTTTCTATTTCAAGTGAAATATTTGCACATGTCAAAAGTAAAAACTAGTGTGGATAATCCGAACTCTTCCTCAAACTCCTTGGTCGTAAAAGAAATTCTGAATGATCTCTCTCAACACATGAACAATTGGGGATTAAACTTCAGAAACAACACTTCATATTGCCCTAATTACTATTAGAAAGTAGGAAAAGAAATATTTGAAAAAGAGAGAAAAAAGACAGAAGACTTGAAATTTCTCCTTCATGTCATCGTTAGGGATTCAACCATATAAAAGAAAACAGCGTATTGGTAACAAAAAGTCTATTATAACTTTCTATTATGGCTTTTTATATTATTAGTCGGATACTAATATTTTAATTAATGACTATGATGGCTAGATAAAAATTTCAACTGTCATCCTTTTCTTCAAGCAGAAGATCTGAGAAAAAAAAAAATAAAGTCCTCATGTAAAAGTTAGCTCACTTTTTTGTAATAAAATATGAAATAATTCTAAAACTGGTTACAAGGTTCTTGAGTTAACTAGCACATATTATGTCTATGTAAATTGGCAAGTTCAGTGATCAATGCACAATTTAAATTATCAATAATTGATTAATCTCAGTAAAATATCCATTGACTAATAACAATCATTTACTCTTATATTAAATACTTATATTTTTAGGCACTTTTTATAATAATAATCTACAACTTCTACTAGGAACGTGGTAAACATTATTGTAAAGTACAGTTGAAAAGAATATTGTTGCTCCCTTCTAGGGGACTTATCTAAAACATCTAACTACAACTGTTCTATAAACCACACAGTCCACTTACTTAAGATTTGATCAAATACTACTCTGTCTAGGTTTGATCAAATATTAAAATTTCAATATTATCCAAAGTTTAATATAATCATGATTTGTCCTTGTATTTAGTATTATACAAGTGTGAAGATGATTGTAATCATACTAGATAAAGAGATTTAGTGAACAACACTATATTTTAATGATGGATCTTTCCAAGGTTCTCCGTGTAAAAAAAATAAAATTATAATCACCTTTCTTGGAAAGGAATTATTTGAAATTTAACCTTAGAATATTTAGAATATAAATAAGGGGGATTCCGTTACAGCCCCGTATATTAAACCGTAATTAAAAAAATACTCAGCTTCATAATTTAATTCGCTACAATCACCTCTTTTTCTTAAACCAACTAAGTGTGCTCATGTGTCAAGCTCAGAAGCGCTCCTCACTTCTCAGCGTTAAAAGATGCAAATGTCACGTAATAATCTCCACGAAAAAGCGGACCGTTTCGAAAATACAGACTGCTGGTATATAAAGGACTGCGATCATGATCACAATCTTCACAAAAAATACTCTATTTCTGAGTCTTTATTAGGATTGCGATCATTATCTCAGTTCTCACAAAAACACAAATTTTCAACCTATATTGAAACTGCGATAATGATCACGTCCTCGCTAAATGCGCTAATTTTAATTAATAAAAGGAATGCGACCATAGTCACAATCTTCTAATAAATGATTATGATCATAGACGCAGTCCTCACAGAGGACTGCGATCATGAGTTACAATCCTCATATCAGCTTCGCCATCATCACAAGACTCGCATTCATCGACATCGAATGATGCTCAATGCTTCTCAGATCTAAAAATCACATCGGTCACAAGCACAAATGAAACTCATTGCCAGCTAAACAAACGAGATCTGCAAAAAGTCGATCCTAAAAAAATTTGGTACGGGGGATTCGCCCCTTGAGATCTCCGGGAGGGGGGCTCCCAGCCACCTTCCAACCCCCACGACGACCTGACCGCGCAGATCGATCTGCGAATTACTCTGCGTCGGGGCCAGGGCTGATGAGAGAGCAATTCGGGGGCGATGAGAAAGGGTAAGAGAAAATAAAAATATATAAAGAAGTGGTGGTTGGGAGGAATCAATTTATGCTGACGTGGATGAATCTGTAACGAAGAAAATAATGAAGCTGAGTTTTTTTCCTAATTATGAAGCAAAGTAGGTGGCTGTAGCTCACTTACTTTCCTTCATAATTAGGAAAAAACTCACTCCTCTATTTTTATTCGCTACAACCTCATCAACGTCAACATAAATTGATTCCTTCCAACCACCACTTCTTCATATATTTTTTTTTTCTCTTTTACCCTTCTATATCGCCCTTGACGTTGCTCTTCCCTTATCCCTGACCTCAACGCAGTGTAATTTGCGGGTCGACTTGCGGTCAGGTTGCTGTGGGGGTTGGAAGAGGGGCTGGGATCCCCCTCCTAGGGGTCTCAGGGGGCGGAGCCCCCGAACCAATTTTTTTGGGATCGACCTTTTAAGATCTCATTTGTTCATGCTTGCGATGAGTTTTGTTTGTGTTTTTGATTGATATATTTTTTAGATCTGAAAAGCATTGGGCATGAATCGGTCGTCGGTGAACGAGGGGTCCGCTGATGATGGTGATGCTGATACGAGGACTTAATCTTTTAATAAAGACTCAAAAATAAGATATTTTTGTGTGGATTGCGATCATGGTCGCTGTCGTAATAAAGAGGACTGCAATCATGGTCGCAGTCCTAATAAAGATTCAGAAACATGGCATTTTTTATGAGGCATGATCGCAGTCCTATAAAAACTCAGAAACATCATTTTTATGAGGACTGCGATCATAATCACAGTCCTAATAAAGAGGACTGCGATCATGATCGCAGTCGTATAAAGACTCAGAAACATGTGTTAATAAAGAGGACTGCGATCATGGTCGCAGTTCTAAAAAATAATAGCATTTTAGTGAGGATTGTGATCATGGTCGCAGTCCTCAGAAATAGGGCATTTTTGTGAGGACTATGATCATTGCTGCAATCTTCAGAAATAGGGACATTTTTGTGAGGAGTGGGATCATGGTCGCAGCCCTCAGAAATAGGATATATTTTTTTTGTGAGGACTGTGATCATAGTCGCAGTCCTCTATATACTAGTTGTCCGCAGTTCTGAAGTGATCCGCTTTTCTTGAAGCGATTACTATGGAGCATTTGCGTTTTTCATCGCTGAGAAGCACTTCTGTACTTGACACGTGGGCATACATGGTTGGTTTAAAAACGAGGTAGCCAAAGCGAATAAAATTATGAAGCTGAGTTTTTTTCTAATATGGTTTGACATAGGGGGCTGTAACGAAATCCCCCAGCAAAATTTTCCTATAAATAAACCTACTTTTAGTATACAAAACATGCAAAAACATCAACAGACTTGGGCAAATATACAACATCACAAATGGAGTATTAAATTTCAGTAGTTCCAAGGTTAACTAACAAACAATCATGTATCCTCAGACAACACAACTAAGCTACTAATTAAATATATAATTATTAATATTAACTTATAAATTATTCAATAAGATGTTCTCAATCTTTCCAAGTAGCATTATTAGAGATAAATAACATATCCCTTTCCTTTCTCTGGGGAAGGAGTTAATTAGTTGATAAATAGCACCAAAAGGTGGTCAATATTAAATTTTAGCTGATCCAAAGATCAACATATATATAATTTGACTAAACAAGGTTTTGATTTGAAATATGATAATACAACTCCATGCAAAACTAAATACGCAAAAATTAAAATAATTGTACTCAATTGATGACCACCCATTTCAACAACCTTAGACATGCCTAAAGTGGCTCATTAATTCTCAAGGTGAGGTCCAAATCTTGCCCAAAAAAATGTTATAATCAAGAACTTGGCTCCATGCATTGGTGAGCTGAACAAAAGTTGGAGCTAGCCAAGCCATGACCAACAATGGTGTGGGTTCCACTCAGCCCCAAAAACTTCCCCCACACTACTGGTTACCAATAAGAGGCTCCACCCACCACCACTTAACCCTAACCCTAACCCTAACCCTTCTCTTAAACCCTAGTTGTCTTAATTAATTATTAAACTAATCGCAATAGTTCTCTCTTGTGTTGGTTGCCTCTTAACCCTTCTTCCCTTTCTCTTCACTTGATCCTTATAGGTCTCTCTCTGTCTTCACTTGATCCTTATAGGTCTCTCTCTTCCATCCTTCCTTTCTCTTTTCTCTGTGCAAGCTCTCTTCTTTCTTCTCTTTCCTCTCCTTTACAAAGTTTATTTATTCCGCCAAAAAAAATTAAACCAAACCTATCTTTTAAAATCCATTTCCCACTCTTTTCCACTTTCCCAAATTATATATAGATATATAAATATATATTTTAAAAAAACAACCAACCAATATCTTTTCTTTTTTCAAATATAATTTTTCTCATATTTGCTACTAATATATAGCCAATCCCTTGTATGTTGGTATGATGGCCGGGCTGGATCTGGGTACCTCCCGGTACGTTCACCACCAGCTCCACGACCTCCACCTCCAGCACCCTCCCAACCCATCAAACTCTGACGATGACAACAACAGCAACGGCAACGGCACCAATAACGGGGCCGGCGCCAATGACCCAGGCGGCCCATCGGGCTCGGCCGGGGGCCCTGGCGACATAGTGGGCCACCGCCGGCCCCGAGGCCGCCCGCCGGGGTCCAAAAACAAGCCCAAGCCCCCGGTCATCATCACCCGCGAGAGCGCCAACACCCACCGGGCACACATCCTGGAGATCGGCGGCGGGTGCGACGTCTTCGACTGCATCTCCACCTATGCCCGCCGCCGCCAGCGCGGGGTCTGTGTCCTCAGCGGAAGCGGCACAGTCACCGACGTCAGCCTGCGTCAGCCCGCGACCGCCGGGGCCGTGGTCACCCTTCACGGCCGCTTCGAGATTCTGTCGCTATCAGGGTCCTTCCTCCCGCCGCCGGCGCCGCCGGGGGCGACGAGCCTGACGGTGTTCCTGGCTGGGGGGCAGGGGCAGGTGGTTGGGGGGAGCGTGGTAGGGGCACTCATCGCGGCGGGGCCCGTAATCGTAATCGCGTCGTCGTTTACTAACGTGGCTTACGAGAGGCTGCCACTGGAGGAGGAGGAGGCGGCGGTGGCTGCTGCTGCTGCTGCGGTGGGGCCCGGGGGCCAGCTGCAGATGCAGCCGCCAGTGTCGGGCGGGAACGTGGGTGGTGGGGGACCGTTCCCTCCTGATCTGTCGTCGGGACTGCCGTTCTTCAACTTGCCGATGGGAAGCATGCCGATGAATTTGCCGGTGGACGGGCACGGCGGGTGGCCCGGGAGCTCGGCGGCCCGGCTCGGCCCGTTTTGAGATTTGATCAGGTCAGAGATACATGTTGTTGCTGCTGCTGTTGCTGTACAATTAGTTTCTCACTCTTTCTCTCTTCTCTCTTCTTCTTCTTCTTTTTTTTTTTTTGTGATATTTTGGGGTGTCTCCCTAATTTAGCGTTTTTCCTACCATGGTTTCCATTTTCACATGATGATGTATGATGTTCTTGATCTTCATGCAAAAACTAGCTTGTTTTAAGTATGATTTCTTAGTTTTCTCATAAATTGAGCAAGCAATTAACAATATAATTTGAGAGACTTAAGTGCCCTAGCTAGCCTTGTTTTTTTTTTTTTTTTTTGTTTTCCCATCATTATTAGTTTGTTTCAACCCATGTTATTTGTGGTCTTCATCCTTTTGAGATTATAAAAAGATTATAGGCTTATGTCTATGGAGATAATATATAAGGGGATCTAGTCGGGAGATTACAAAGATCAGTTTATTTCCTCATTTAATTTGTTTTTCTCTTATTTAATTATAATTATTTAATAATACGTAAAGCAATTGTAAGTTGATGGTGCAGGCCAATCTAGCCTATGCTCCTACTTCATCATATTTGGCAATATATCATTATTTTTGTTGGTTAGGCTTCTGTCTGATAATAAATTGTAAGTTGTTCAATCACTAAGTTTCTTCAATATTTTATTTGGTTACTGAAAAATAATAAATATTCATTGTTAAAAAAATTTATAAGGGATAGATAGCTTTTTAGTTTCTCATTTTATGTGGTATAGGGTTGTTTATAATTTTTTGTAATAATAAAATGTTGTAAGATATATATCTGAATTCTAAACTAAATGTCACGTGTGCATGTCTTTTTATAAAGGTTTTCTGTAAAATATTTTTGTATCTTTTTAGTTTTCCAAGCTAGATGAGCTCATTTTTTTTCATCTATCCCATTAACTTTGTGTTTCTAAACTCTGACTAAGATTCCAATTATAGGTTAGATCATAGCTGATGCTGCTATAAATGGAGACATTGAATCCTAGTTTTAGGCACCCTGTTTGTTTGAGTGGAAGATAAAAATAATTTACAACTGAGCTTGTTTTATTACAAGGATTGCTACTAATCTGAGGTGATTAATTTTCTTTGATTTGCAACAAAAGTATCTACTTGTTATTGGCAATTCATGGACTTTTATTATGTCGATTTATTTTATGTTGCAAGTATATTACCTTCCTTATCCCTTTCTTCTGTTGATGCATTTGGTTAAGTTGCCCGTGGGTTGGTTTTTTCTTTTCATAAAAGAGAAAGAGAGAAAATTTTCCCCATTTTTCGCCATTCTTACAAGTTTTTAACTAACTGAGTACACACTAACATGCCACATTCTTCAGGCAAACTGAACAATATGCATTCATTTCAAATAAGCGTTCGATTTTAAGCTACAAGCAATTGTGTGTCGTTTTATGAAAAATAAAGAAAATGAAGGAAACAAGAAATAGAATAGGCACAATAAATTTGAACTAGTAGCTCATCAATCAATACTAGAGATTCTCTCTTTATGCTAAGCATATAATAAATTTGGGGTGATAGATGTTGCAGTATGATTCCCATATGTATCAAATATAAGGCAAAAAATTTAAAACAAATGTGTGCATTTTATGTTCTCCATTATATCCATGAATCATTATCAGTATACGCATGCATTATGAGATCAGATGGAATTTCAAGTTCAAATTACTTCATAAGGCAAATAATCTATATAATAGTGAACAATATACTAAATATTGACGCAATGCTAAAGAAGGGCTTAGCAACAAACACAAGAGTATTTTCAGAACTAAAGTATAAAGAATTAAGGAAGAAACTACAGTGGAGTAGTAATTTAGTTCCCGGCAAAGTTTTGCTGTCTTGCAAATTAAAGAGATTTTTTTTTTGAGATCATTTCTCAATACTGTTTACCATATAATTAATCAACTCAAAGGATGGATAACTAGATGTTGCAAGTACGTATGTTGAGATGATATATGCACTTCATTGCAAGAAGCACAAAAGTGCATTTTCAAAACTCAAGTTAAAGTATAGAGATGGAAGAAACTCTAGTGAGTGTAACCCAGTTCTCAGCATTTATCATTGTCCTGTCTTGTATATTAGAGATACATTTTTGTTCTGAGATTACTTCTCGGTATTGTTCACCACACAATTAATTAATCAACTCATATGGTTGATAAATAGATGTTGCAAATATGTATGTTTGATATGATATATATACTTCATTGCAATGTTTTAAATTTGATTATACTATCGTTTCATAGAGGAGCCTAATTTTGATTCAAGGTACTAATTATCATTTTTTATTCTTCAAGCTGATGGGGAAGGGGTAGGCATTGTGTGTGTGTGTGAAGCTTGAAAAATGACAATTAAATTCATTCATGGGTTTAAAGACTCTCTCTCTCTCTCTCTCTCTCTCTCTCTCTCTCTCTCTCACACACACACACACACACACACTCACACACACACACAAACTGAACTGAGTCTGTTTTAAGTACACAGTTCTAGGGTTTCCTCTTTTGAGGACATTAGTCGACGGTTGAGAAATGCGGGCAGCTTATTCTTTTCTTTTGACAATTGATATATTTAAGGGTTCATACTTTCAAATTAGATGTTTATGCCTTAAAATCTGATGCAGAGAATTATTGGCTGACAAGTTATCTCTTAATAGATTTCATGTTTTGTTGAAGGGTGACTCAGATTACATGAACAATTTGTTTTGCTCAAATCAAATGAAACTGTCTAATATCTTCTTATTCAACTTTATCAGTCAGAGGTAGTATAACTAATAAATTCAGTTAGCATGTCAGCTATGAACAGTTAAAGCAGATATCAAAATCGAGATATAAGATATTTAACTACGCGTATATTCAGTGTTTCTTCTTCTTTTTTTCTTCTTTCTTCTGTTTGAGGAAATTGTATTTTTTTCCCCCTCTCTTGGGGGTACTCATACAAGTGCATCTTGAAGGACTCGGGGCTCCATCCCAAAAGACTAGCCTTTTAGGTGGAGTTGCCCAAATCCTTATATTCCCAAGACCATCCCCACGTCTAGCCGATGTGGGACTATTTATTCGACCCAAATCCCAACAATCCCCCCTCGAACAAAGAGTCTCCCTGTAAGCTCAACTATCTTCGCACCGGAAGATCAAATGCTCCATCGAGATATCCAACTTTTCACTGCTTGGGTGGACGGCACGCCTTATGTGAAGTATCACCAACTACAGTCGGTCACTCCTCTACGAGGACCACTGTCAAATTTCTCGAGAGCCAAACATTAGCTTCACAGGGGCCTATTGCGCCTTTTTGCGCCAGTGGGGTGGGCAGGCCCATTTCGCCTTTGCGCCATTGGGGGATCTATACATCGTCGAACATCACCCACACACACGACTAAGTTCGGGGCATGGCTCTGATACCACTTGAAAGACTCGGGGCTCCATCCTAAAAGACTAGCCTTTTAGGTGGAGTTGCCCAAATCCTTATATTCCCAAGACCATCCCACGTCTAGCCGATGTGGGACTATTTGTTCGACCCAAATCCCAACACATCTCACCCTTTGGTGGATTCAATATCGACATCTCTTAAAAGCGAATATGGATTAGGGTAGAAGTATTAATTGTTATTACTTATATGTAAGACTAAAAATTAAGTTCAGATTTTTCTCAATAATAAATTAAGTTCATATAGAGAAATGCTTGTTGGAACCTATTTCGGTGAAGACGTTTGTGAAGATTAATTCATTTGGAGCTCTTACACATGACGAATCAAGAGTCCGACATGATCAAGATGTGCCAAGGAGAGTTGATAGAGTGTGGTTTGTAAAGTTGAAGTAGCATGTAAAAGCCTTGATACAAATACACACTTCATTGGTCCATTAGTCGACTTGAAGACCATTATAAGTCGACTAACCCATTGACTAGTCGACTTAACCCAAACCCAAGTCGACTAATACTGTGTCAAAAACAGACCCCAACTCTCTGTTTGTTCTCTGGCATCAGACTTAGTCGACTAATCCAAGTCCCCTAGTCGACTAATCCCTGGTCAAGTCGACTAATTGTTAGTTGCAGTCGACTTGAATCAGTTATTCTGAAACTGTCAATCCAACGTTTCATGACATAGTCGACTAATAGCCAAACATAGTCGACTAATAGAAGGAATTTTGCCTAGGTTAGTCGACTAACTCTATGGGCAAGTCGACTAATAGGCTGTTCTGACTGTTGGACAGTTTCTGACTGTTGGTCTTTTGTGCAACTGTTTTCAACGTTCCTTTGATTCAAATTGCACCTAATAACTCCCTAACTAACCCTAGTCTTCAGCTATAAATAGGGAAGTTATTGCAAAGGCCAATTACCAAGAGTTTTTATCAGTTTTCCAAAGCCAAAAATCTGAAAACCTGAAAACTGTTTTTCCAAACTTCTGTTCTTCACCAAAAGACATTTCCATTTGTGAAGTTCTCTGAAGTTCTTGTTTCCTATACTGAACCTTGTCCACATACACATTCAGTACCAAGGCTATAGGAAAAGTATTGTAATTCTCAAAGTGATCATTGTACACGGGAGGCTTCTTGGTTGTAGAGGCAAGTTGTACAAGGTGAAGGTATTCTCTTGGTGGAAGAGAAGGTGTTCTCTTGGTGGAAGAGAAGGTGTATACATTTGGCGAAGGGGATTCGACAAGTGGTGTACATGTTGTATTGATTTTGGGTGGCAAGATCAAGGTTAAAGGAAAATCTCAAGCGGGTGGCTTGGGGACTGGATGTAGGTCACAAGGACCGAACCAGGATAAATCTCTTTGTTTGCTTTTGTCAATTTCTGAGATTTGTTTTCCTTTACATGCAAGTTATTTACTTAACGCTAATCCTTCTAGTTTTAGATTTGTGTTGACTTGAGTTATTTCAGATCTATAGTTGCCTACAAGAGATAATTCCGCAATTAGTCCTTATCTCAACGATCTTACAATTGGTATCAGAGCAGGGGAGAGCCAAGTTCATCAACAGGCAACAACCATACCAATTCCTACAATTGGTATCAGAGCCTTCTTCACCAACCGGCATCAATTCAAGGCAACAACAACCGGATCACACACTCTGATCCTACATTTGATATCAGAGTGGGTACAAGTCAACAACAAAGATGGCAACGGAGTTCTCATCATCCCAATTCAAAGAAGGACATTCTACACAACGTCCACCGCTATTTGACGGAACCAACTACAACTATTGGAAGTGTAGAATGAAGATATACTTGCAGTCACTCAACTACGACCTTTGGAACATCGTAGAAGTAACGTACACCAAGCCCATAACCAACTACAACGCTTGGAGTGAAGATCAAAAGAAGAACGCGAACCTTGACGCAAAAGCAATGAATGCCTTGTTCTGTGCTCTTACCAAAGAAGAGTTCAACCGTGTTTCAACAGCAACTTCTGCACATCAAATATGGCATACTCTTCAGGTAACACACGAAGGCACTAATAAAGTTAAGGAATCTAAAATATCTGTTCTTATCCACAGGTTTGAGTTATTCAAAATGGAGGAGAATGAAACCATATCCGAGATGGTTACAAGATTCACCGACATCACCAATACATTAGCATCCCTTGGAAAGGACTACACCCAAGTTGAAAGAGTTCGAAAGATCCTTCGTGCACTCACACCAGAATGGGAGAAGAAGACAACCGCCATTGAAGATGCGAATGATCTCTCAACTATGACATTAGAAAACCTAATCGGTAATCTAATGGCATATGAAGTGCAGTTAGAAGAAAGAAAGAAGGACCAAGAGAGACAACACCGCTCAAAGAAGAAAGAACTCGCCTTCCATGCATCTTCCGACACGGACAATGATGACGAAGAGGAGATGGCAATGCTCTCAAAGAAGTTCAGGAAATTTCTTAAGCAAGGTAAATTCAAGTGTTTTAATTGTGATAAACCAGGACATATGAAGATGGATTGCCCTTTACTCAAGAAGAAAGATAAGTACAAGAGTAAGAAGTTCAAAAAGAAGAAGAACTACGAAGCATCTTCAGAATATAGTGATTCCTCATCTTCTGATGAAGAAGAATCCACTGAACATGTTAACTTATGTTACATGGCCATAGAAGATGAAGAGGTATCGTTTTCTGAACTCTCTGATGCATTTAATAAGTTATTTATGAATCTGAAAAATGAAAAACTGAAAAACAGATTTTTGTTCAAAGAAAATGAGAAACTTTTACAGGAAAATTCTGTTTATGCATTACAATGTTCTTCTATAAATTCTCAACAAGATGAAACTGAAAATGTCATATCATTCTTGAAAACTGAAAATGAGAAGTTTATAAAAGAAAACATTTTTCTGAAAATGGAAACTAAGTCTTTGAATGATAGAATTTATATATTAGATAAAGACATGTTAGTTTTCAAAAAGAAATATGAAGATCTTATGCAAAATGTGACTAAGTTTAATAAAGGAAAAGAAAAATTAAATGATCTATTATCTTTTCAGAATTTGTCACATGATAATCATGGTATTGGTTTATTGCAAAATCTTCATGTTATAATCATCCATATAGTTATTTTGTAAAAAGTAAGACTATGAAAAGTAAGTTTATATGGATTCCAAAGAACTTAAATGTTTATGATAAAAATACATATATTGCATCATATATTCATGATATTTGTGATTCTTGCAATTATGTATATATTAACAGGTGGAAACCAAATTCTAAATGGATTTGGAGTCCTAAAGGTTAAAATGATCTTTTATGTTTGGTACCATCTAACGTTTTATCTTGCAGGTACGATATAAAAGTTAATAAGGACATAAATATATATATGTACTAATATATTTGTTGCAGGGGGAGAACAAAATATTTCTCTATCTGTTATAACCCATTTCTGCAGGGGGAGGAAAAGATAACATATTTTCTGCAGGGGGAGGACTTGTGCACACAAAGCGTCGTCATCAAAAAGGGGGAGAATGTTGGAACCTATTTCGATGAAGACGTTTGTGAAGATCAATTCATTTGGAGCTCTTACACATGACGAATCAAGAGTCCGACATGATCAAGATGTGCCAAGGAGAGTTGATAGAGTGTGGTTTGTAAAGTTGAAGTAGCATGTAAAAGTCTTGACACAAACACACACTTCATTGGTCCATTAGTCGACTTGAAGACCATTATAAGTCGACTAACCCATTGACTAGTCGACTTAACCCAAACCCAAGTCGACTAATACTGTGTCAAAAACAGACCCAACTCTCTGTTTGTTCTCTGGCATCAGACTTAGTCGACTAATCCAAGTCCCCTAGTCGACTAATCCCTGGTCAAGTCGACTAATTGTTAGTTGCAGTCGACTTGAATCAGTTATTCTGAAACTGTCAATCCAACGTTTCATGACATAGTCGACTAATAGCCAAACATAGTTGACTAATAGAAGGAATTTTGCCTAGGTTAGTCGACTAACTCTATGGGCAAGTCGACTAATAGGCTGTTCTGACTGTTGGACAGTTTCTGACTGTTGGTCTTTTGTGCAACTGTTTTCAACGTTCCTTTGATTCAAATTGCACCTAATAACTCCCTAACTAACCCTAGTCTTCAGCTATAAATAGGGAAGTTATTGCAAAGGCCAATTACCAAGAGTTTTTATCAGTTTTCCAAAGCCAAAAATCTGAAAACCTGAAAACTGTTTTTCCAAACTTCTGTTCTTCACCAAAAGACATTTCCATTTGTGAAGTTCTCTGAAGTTCTTGTTCCTATACTGAACCTTGTCCACATACACATTCAGTACCAAGGCTATAGGAAAAGTATTGTAATTCTCAAAGTGATCATTGTACACGGGAGGCTTCTTAGTTGTAGAGGCAAGTTGTACAAGGTGAAGGTATTCTCTTGGTGGAAGAGAAGGTGTTCTCTTGGTGGAAGAGAAGGTGTATACATTTGGCGAAGGGGATTCGACAAGTGGTGTACATGTTGTATTGATTTTGGGTGGCAAGATCAAGGTTAAAGGAAAATCTCAAGCGGGTGGCTTGGGGACTGGATGTAGGTCACAAGGACCGAACCAGGATAAATCTCTTTGTTTGCGTTTGTCAATTTCTGAGATTTGTTTTCCTTTACATGCAAGTTATTTACTTAACGCTAATCCTTCTAGTTTTAGATTTGTGTTGACTTGAGTTATTTCAGATCTATAGTTGCCTACAAGAGATAATTCCGCAATTAGTCCTTATCTCAACGATCCTACATGGCTCAATAGTAATACAAGAGAAAATTGCATAAAAGATTACAGGAGCTAGTTGCATTGTGCCAAATGGTGTTATATACTAGTCTACGGACTAATATACTATAATCTAAAATTTTAAGAGGAGAGCAACTTTTTTTTTCTTACTTGCTTGCTTTATTGCTTGATACAAAAAAACAAAGAGGTACATGGCCTTTTATAGGCTTCAAAACTTACAAGAATAACAACCTCCAAATTCAAGAATAGCAACCTCCAAATTCAAGAGTAGCAACCTCCAAATTGATGATGACTCACTTGATGATGACTCCTAATTGATGATGACTCATCGTTTCTAAAATGATAATGATGACTCTTCAATCTTTCTAATTAAAGATGATGACTCACTTGATGATAATTGATGATGACTCATCATCTTCCAAAAAAGACATTTTTATTTGATATTCCAATACACCCCCTCAAATTAAAATGTTTTCATACCGAGCATTTCTTTTAGCCTTCTGAAAAATTCAATAGGCAATGACTTGGTGAAGATATCTGCTACTTGCTCCATGGTATGACAATACTCCAGCTCCACAATTTTCTGCTTTACATGGTCTCTGAGAAAATGAAACAGTGTATCTATATGTTTGCTCCTCCCATGATGTACTAGGTTCTTTGCAAGTTGGATGGCTGATTTGTTGTCCACAAATATTACAGTTGCTTCTTCTTGTGGATGATCCAATTCCTTTAAAATGTTCCGCAACCAAATAGCTTCACATACAGTAGATGAAGCTGCAACATACTCTGCTTCGCATTAAGATAAGGCCACAACTCCTTACTTCTTTGAGGTCCATGAAAATGCAGTTGACCCAAGATAGAAGACATAGCTAGTGGTGCTTTTCCTCTCATCTTGGTCACCTCCCCAGTCGCTATCTGAATAGCCTACTAACTCTGCAGTTTCACCATAAGTGTAAAATAGACCAAGGTTGAGTGTGCCTTTGATATACCTTAGAATTCTCTTTGCAGCTAGCCAATGAGACTCCTTCGGTGTCTCCATATAGCGACTCACAAGTCCGACTCCGTAATCTAGATGATATAACTTCCACCTGTGATGAGCTGCAAGTGAAATTAATAATCTTACCTATCTAATCGAGCAACTGGTACAAAGACTTCTTCATAGTCGATGCCTTATTTTGTTTGTAGCCTTTCGCCACAAGCCTCGCCTTGTACCGATCAACCTCACCATCTGCTGTGCGTTTGATCTTGTACACCCATTTGACACCTATCGCCTTGTGATTTTGTGGAAGTATTGTCAACTCCCATGTGTCGTTCTTCTGGATAGCATGCATCTCCTCTTTCATTGCTGATCGCCAATAATCTTCTTCCTTAGCCTCTTGAAAAGTGAGAGGCTCATGATCGGCATATAAACAAAAGAGATTAGTTTCTCCATCTTCTTCTATCCGCTCATAGATCTCCCTAAGGCTTCTCATTTTGATTGGACCTCGTTGCACGGAGGATTCGCTACTACTAGCTTCCCCAGAAGATGGAGAACCTCTTGCAGAGGACGGTGTAGCATGTTGAGGAGATGGTGGTGTAGTTGGTGGTAGATCCTCTTGTAGGAGCTCGTCAGGTTCATTCACCATGGGTTGCTCTTTGACAGTCTCTTCATTGCTCCAACTTCATGCTTCAGCTTCATTGAAGACAACATCTCTACTAACTACTAGTTTCTTAGTTAGTGGATTGTAAAGCTTGTATGCCTTCGACTCCTCGCTATATCCGATGAAAATGCATTTTTCACCATGATTGTCAAGCTTCTTCCTTTTGACTTCAGGTACTTGAGCATATGCAACACACCCAAAAATTCGTAGGTGTGCGACATTAGGCGTATAACTGCTCCATGCTTCTTGAGGTGTCTTGCCCTTCACTTGCTTCGTCGGGTACCGGTGAGCAAGTAGGTCGAACATGCCACAACTTTCGCCCAAAACTGCTTCGGCAATCCCTTTTCTTTAAGCATGGTTCTTGTCATGTCAAGAATAGTGCGATTCTTTCTTTCTGCGATGCCATTTTGCTGTGGTGTATAGGCAGTAGTAAACTGCCTCTTTATGCCTTGCTCCCTGCAATATTCTTGAAACATATTTGAGGTGTACTCACCACCTCGATCAGATCGGAGAGTTTTTAGCTTATAGCCACTCTCTGCTTCAACAAGAGCTTTAAAATTCTTAAAGGTAGTAAAGGCAGCAGATTTTTCTTTAAGAATGCATACCCATAACTTTCTACTGAAATCATCAATGAAAGTAATAAAATATCTATTACCTCCTAAAGAGACGGGATCTAGCGGTCCGCAGATGTCAGTATGAACAAGTTGTAATGGTGCCTCCGCTCTCCACGACTTTCCATTGGGAAAAGGAAGTCGTGTTTGCTTGCCAATTATGCAAACTTCACAAGTATGACTTGGTGGATCGATTGTTGGTAAACCTCGTACCATGCCGGCTGTAAATAGTAGCTTCAAGCCGCTGAAATTTAGATGACCGAAGCGAAGATGCCACCTCCATGACTCATTCTCTATGAGTCCTTGAAAACACTTCTCAACTTTTGTGTTTAGATGCAAGGGAAACATGCGGTTCCTTGTAATCTTAATACAAGCTATAAGACCTCCTTTTGCATTTTTCAACCAAAGGTGGTTGTTCTCCATATATACTTTATATCCTTCTTTTGCATTTTTCAACCAAAGGTGGTTGTTCTCCATATATACTTTATATCCTTTTTCGAGTAATTGACCGATGCTGAGAATATTACTTTTCATGTTAGGAATATAATAAACATCGGAAATATACTTGGGCTTACCATCCTTTCGATAGATTTTGATCTTCCCTCTGCCTTCAACGGAGAGTTTTGAAGAATCTCCCAAGCTCACACTTCCATGAACTCCTTCTGCGAGTTCCATGAATAGTTCTTTCTTCTCGCACATGTGGTTGCTAACACCCGAGTCAAGGTACCAAACATCATTCTGCACACTTGAATCATCATGAGTAAGAAGAGTAGAATTCTTACCCATGTCATTTGTTGCTTCAGTACGATTGGTAAGATCTTCAGTTCTGTGCCAGCAATCTGAGGCATAGTGTCCAAATTTTTGACAGTTGTAGCATTGGACGCTCTTGTTGTTTCCACGTTCAGATGTAAATCTTCCCCGATTGCTTCGTCCTCGACCTCTGAAGCTTTGGAACTCCACTTGATTTTGAGTGGTTCGTTGTTGGGGACCACGTCCCCTGCCTCTGCCACGACCACGACCTCTACTATGTGAGCCACGATCATTTAGAGTCAGCTTTGACTCTAATGCTTGTTCCAAGGCTATGGAACCAGTCTTCTTTTGCATGCGTTGCTCATGAACTTGGAGAGATCCCAAAAGCTCCTCTATTGAGATCTCCTCCAAATTCTTGGACTCCTCAATTGCCGCCACCACCTGCTCGAACTTTGATGTGAGAGATCGCAGCAATTTCTCCATCACTCGGATGTCCTCCATCTTCTCTCCATTTCTCCTCATTTTATTCACAATTAGAAGTAATCGTGAATAATAATCGGAGATTTTTTCTTCATCTTTCATTTGAGTGGCTTCAAGATCGCCCCTCAAAGTTTGAAGACGAATTCGCTTCACCAGCTCGACTCCTTTGTAGATGGTAGCAAGGATTTCCCATGCTTCCTTACTCGTCGTTGCTTCGGCAACTCTCACGAAGGTAGACTCGTCCAACCCTTGATAGAGTAAAAAACGAGCCTTGCTATCCTTCTTTCTTTACTCTTTAAGAGCCTTCTTCTCTTCGACGGTGTAGGCGGCTTCTATCTCCGGTGTGGGTTCCTTAAACCCATCAACGATCAGCTCCCACAACTCTTGAGAACCAAATAGAGCTATACTAGTCTACGGACTAATATACTATAATCTAAAATTTTAAGAGGAGAGTAACTTTTTTTTTCTTGCTTGCTTGCTTTATTGCTTGATACAAAAAACAAAGAGGTACATGGCCTTTTAAAGGCTTCAAAACTTACAAGAATAGCAACCTCCAAATTCAAGAATAGCAACCTCCAAATTCAAGAGTAGCAACCTCCAAATTGATGATGACTCACTTGATGATGATTCCTAATTGATGATGACTCATCGTTTCTAAATTGATAATGATGACTCTTCAATCTTTCTAATTAAAGATGATGACTCACTTGATGATAATTGATGATGACTCATCATCTTCCAAAAAAGACATTTTTATTTGATATTTCAACAAATGGAAGTATATGCATAAATTTCCATATTTGTCAAAAATACATGTATTGATTATGTGTTACATCTCTAATTCTCATGGTGCATGCATGATTAAAGTTAATGATGTAATTAAAACTAGGTTGTTAATGTATGATTGATACTCTCTTCCAGCCCCATCGACATTTATGTCTTTCTAGCAGAAGTGTTATAAGCTACTTGTTGTTGCGAGTATATGGAAATTTAACACCGATGATTTAATTATATTTTTAATCTTTTATTTCCACAATACGCTACTATCGGCAGCTTGAAAATGTCATCTGAATCAGCTAATCCCTTTTTGTTTTTGTCACCCTTGAAATTGAAGTTAAGCTTCTACTATGAAAACCGATAGAAAGTTTTTATTTCTATATATTAATATATTATATCTTAAATAGAGCATTAGCCTAAAGCTTGTTCGACCCTTCAACTTGCTGCATATCTCAATTGTAAATTTGCTGAAGTGCTCGATCTAAAGTTGTTCACTAAAAAGTAAATGAATTAGTTCATGTATGTGTTTTTCTAGATGGAGCAGGATTAAGCGAGAAAATACTCCTAAAAGAAGAAGATGTGCATATAGTATTTGAATTAAGCAAGTGAACTCAGTGCTTTGACGAAGTTTTATGGGAATCAATGGTTGTTGGCACCTTAAGAAGAAAATCAATGTTAGTCAGAAGACTTAAAAATATGCAAAGTTGAAGCCAAAGCGAGAGTGGTTCTCTTCTGTCCTCTCCAATATAATAGAAAAAGTTATTCTGATATATGTTGGTGGCATGTCTTGAACTCATGAACCTTATCACCGGCACAAGTTTTTGTCATCTTCCTTTTTGATGGTGGAAAGGCTATAAAAAAAATGGCGACCAACCCATAAAATATGAAAGTTTAATAGACAGAAGAACATGTCCATTCTTTTCTTATCTTGTGAAGTTTGTAAGCTCAAGCTGATGAACACTTAATTTCATTAATAATGTCATGCCCCTATCAAGCTCACACAAAATGTATTAATTAGTGTCATGCACCAGGATTCATGCGTTTGTCTCTCAAAGTAAATACGCAGGTCGGTCCAAAATAAATAGATAAAGTACTTTTTCAAGAAGATATTACTTCAGAAAAAAATAATTATGCAGTCTAATTTGAAAAATCTGCTCCCATGTCTATTCAAGAACAAATGATTTTATGAATAATGTCATTGCGTTTGTAGTTTTTATGAAACTAATTGTGTAGACTACAATTGAGTAACAAAAGTATCTATTTATCATACTTGAGATAACTGTTTGAGAGGTGTAAGCTGTAAGGACTCGCGCATTGAACCGTCCACTAAAAACCCATTAACATGATCACCACCACTGAACTTCTATTCTATTAACACTCATTTGAATGCAGAATGGATTCTCTAGCTCCAAGGTTTTATGCCCCCTATAGATTTAGCATGTTAGAAGGTCTGATTCAGTGGTAAAGATAGGAATTGGGTTGACAGAAGTTTATGGTAAAGAAGTTCAAACAAAGGAAAAAAGAAAAAAGAAAAAAAGAAAAAGGAAACCTAGCATCAAGTCTGGTGTTTTCTCATAATCCCATCACAGTCTAACAGGCATAGATATTGGCACGCAACAAATTGATTAACATACACTAAAATATGAAAAAATATTGTAGATCATTATACTCCTTTATATAAAAACCAAAATAACCTTTTAGCTACTTTAAATTTTAAATTTTTCCTTTCATATTGATCAATGCATACATAGGGGTGCTAATGGGCCCGGGCTGGCCCGCCAACCCGCACAAGCCCGGTCTGGGTTGGCCCGAACCCGTCCCGACCGAGGCCACCTGGGTCGCGTCACGGCCTGGGCCCGTCCACAAACCCGGGTTTGTGGGTCATGGCCCACGGCCCGGCCTGGCCCTGCCTGGCACAGAGAGCCAGCGGCTCTTTTAAGAGCCGTTGGGCCCAAAATGGGGGGTTGTAATTTTTTTTTTACAAAAATCCCCCAAACGACTATATTAGGACCAGAAATTACCGCGGGGGAAGGGGGTGTTGTAAATTTTTTTAAACAAAATCCCCAACAATGTAGTGGCTGAAAAAAATTTTTTGGCAAAAAAATGCATTCTAACTATCTCTTCTCCTCTATAAATACCCACTCTTCCCCGCTATATTTCATCAACAAAAAATTCTCTATAAATTCCTTAAATTCTCAAGTGCTAAAGCTATCAATTTCTAAGCTCCCTCAAGCTTTCTCAAGCTCTCTCAAGTTTTTCAAGCACTCAAACTCCCTCAAGCTTTCTCAAGTTCTCAAGTTTTTCGAGCTCTCTCAAGCTCTTTAACATTCTGGTATTTATATTCTTGTCAATTTTAGTTTAAAAATGGACGCACACTCTTCCTCAGCAAACTGTAGTAATCCTTCTTCTTCTAGATAATGTTTTAGATTTGAATAGTTAAGAATGGTATGATTTGCATTTGCCTTTACACGACACTCTAATGCTTCCATTCACATAACCAGAAACACCATCCACGGATTTTATTAGTTCTATTGATCCATCTTCTAATTCACCTTCTACTTTCACAGTCGAAGTAGCAACTTCCATGGCAGAGGAAAAAACTCAGGTTTGGAAAATTTTTAAAAAAGAACTATTAATAGAGTTAGAAAGGTTGTATGCAAGCTTTGTCTTGATGTTTCTTATTCGTTTTCAAAATGAGTGGAACCGGTGCACGAACTAGGCACATTAGGGCAAAATACCATAGAATCAACCACGACAACATAAATTTTCATTTTTGATGGCACATTAAGCACTTTTAGTTATAATCGTCTAAGAGGTAAAACTAATCTAGCTAAATATTTAATTCATGTTGAACAATCTTTTAGTTTTTTCTGAAAATGAAGCATTTGTGGGGAGAGGGTAAAAATTTTGTTGAAAGAGTTTTTAGACTTTGTCGGAGTTTAGCCAAAAATTGATCCAATCAATGGTGTCAAATACGAGAGCGTATCGGTCTTATCAATAGTGGATTGCATAGGAAAAATAGGATCTAGTCGACTAGGGTATTGGCTTAGTCGGCTAATACAGCTGCAACAGTCCAGTTTTCAAATCTGATTCTGAATTCATTTCTGATCCGAATTAGGCGTATTTGGTTTCCTTTTCTTCGTGGTTTATTTGGCTATATAAGAAGAGGTAATGTCCTCAATATTTGTAACATGTAATTGATTGATTCAATAAGAACTCTCTCCCCTTGCCCTGAGGACGTAGGCAAATGGTCGAATCTCGTTAAATCTCGTGTTCTCTCTTTCTTTTCTTTATTTAATTGTTCATGTGATTAATTAGCTATTCTATGATGGCCATCTTCTCTGTTGCTGGGATTCCTAATAAGTGGTATCAGAGCTTTCCGGGTTCGACGGGGAGTTTTTCGTTCGGGTGGAGCAAATCAATTTAAAGACTGTCTATAGTTTCGTTCGGATGTAAAGATCTGATCTTTCCTATTTAGATTTATTTTCACTAATTATTTTTCGCATTGTGTTAATGAATCTATTAAAAAAATGGCCGAAGAAAGTCAATCTACAGTGAAATCCTTGAACCTACATCCGATGGAGATCGATGTGGTAAAGTTTGATGGCACGAATAATTTTAGAATGTGGAGGCATGAGGTGATGGATGCATTGACGGCATCAAATCTTGAAAACACTTTACGACTGAATGAAAAGCCAGAGGAGACTTCTGAAAAAAATTGGGACAAGATGAATATGATGGCATGTGGTCTTATAAGGTCTTGTTTGATACAAGATATCAAGTATCATGTGCTATATGAGACGTATGCAATGAAGATGTGAGAGATTATCGAGAAAAAATATCTGACGAAGAGTATCAAGTCTCGATTACTTCTAAAGAGGAGGCTTTATTGCTTCCAGTTAAAAAAGGGACTCTCTATTGTTGAGCACATGAACGACCATACAAAGCTTCTTATATTGGTTAATGTGGATGTGAATATCGAAAAAGAGGATAAGAAATTAATTCTTTTGAATTCTCTTCCTGATGAGGAGTATGAGACCTTCGTCTTCACCTTGATTAATAGGAGACAATCACTTAACTATAATAATATGTCGGTTACTCTTGTAAATTATAACTGAGGAAGAATGATAAACAATCTTCTTCTAGTAGTACATCTGCAGAGGCATTAGTAGTAAGAGACAGGGGTTCCGATTAGAAGGGCAAAGACGTTCGTGAAAGATCAAAGTCCAGACAGGGTTCAGAGATCTGAAGAAGAACCAGTGTGCCTTCTGCAAAGAGGTAGGGCACTGAAAGATTGATTGTCCAAGGATCAAAGATAAGAAAAAGGAGTCAAAGACCGAAGGAAATCTCGCACAGGTGATCAACACACAAGTTAATACTTCATAGGCAGGTGGATCGGACTCAGACTCATCGGTATTTTCATTCTCAGTCACTACTCCTACCACAGGTTACTCAGGTTATTCTGAGTGGATAATCGATACAAGAGCTACTTATCATGTGTGCCCTAACAGGGATTGATTTTCTAATTTTGAAAAACTAGATGGATGTTCCGTTGTCATGGGTGATGATCGCCTATGTCATATGGAAGGGATAGATACTGTCTTGGTCAAGATTTTTGATAGGATGGTGTGGAAATTGAAAGATGTGAGGTATGTACTTTAATTGAAAGGAATCTTATCTCTGTTGGTGCTTTGAAAGCATTGGGTCTTGAAGTATCTATTAGAGATGGAGTTCTCAAGATGGTTAAAGGCTCGATGGTTGTTTTGAAAGGCATTCGACGCAATAACCTTTACTACTTGAATGGTAGTATGGATACAGGGCAAATGGCAACTTATAAAAATTCAGAGAATGATTGCACCCAACTATGACATATGAGGCTTGAACATACAGAAGAAAAGTCTTTGCAAGCTCTTACAAAGCGAGGTTTATTGAAAGGTGCCAATACATGCAAATTGAAGTTTTGTGAACATTGCATCATCGGAAAGAAGACCAAGGTGAGATTTGGCACCGCAACTCATTGCACCGAGGAGATTCTGGATTATATTCATACAGATGTCTGGAGACCTATCAAGACGGCATCTATTGGAGGTAACCATTACTTATGTCTTTTATAGATGATTACTCTAGGCGATGTTGGGTATATACCATGAAGCACAAAGGTGAAGTCCTGGAGTTATTTGTGGAGTGAAAGAAGGACATGGAGAAGAACATGGGAAGGAAGATCAAGGTACCCCGTTCAGACAACGAAGAAGAGTATACAAGCAATCCTTTTCTACAGGTATGTCGCGATGAGGGCATAGAAAGGCGCTTCACAGTAAGAGAAATACCGCAACAAAATGAGATGGCTGAAAGGATGAACAGGACCTTGCAAGAAATGGTTCTTGCATGTAATCCAACGCCGGCATATCAAAATATTTTTGGACTGAGGCATTGCCGTATACTTTCCATCTCATTAACAGGTTGCCTTCATCTGCAATAAGAGGTAAAACTCCTCTAGAGGTTTGGTCAGGGAAAGTTGCTGTAACCCTCAGCTGTCGTTATACGTGTCACCGTCATATACGATATGGAGTACGTAGGAAATTGACCACCTTGAGAACCCGACTGCACTAGTTTCAGTATCACAAATTATTTTCTCATAGTTTAGATATTCTGAAATTTTCTAAAACTTTTTCTGAATTATTTTGGAAAATGTCCAAGATCAGTGTCAACCGACACCATAATTAACCCAAGGATTTTAATTCGCAAATGGGGTAAAATTTCTAGAATCTACTTCTGTATTAAGCTTTAAAATCTCATTTTCTACTTTCAAGTATTTTTGACAATTTTTCTGAATTAGTCCAAAATCGGGCCGAACAGGTGTCGCCCGGTATCACTGATCCTTTCGAGATTTTTAATTGACAAACCAGTTTAAATTTTTACAATCCAATTTCACAGTATGTCTTAGACTAATATTCTTTATTTTTCATAATTTTTCGGGACTGTTCGGAACTAGTCAATTTTTGACCCAATTATTTAAATGTACAAAATCTTATAATAATAATCCGAATCTAAAATCTAACCAACGATACCACTTTCTCTACGTTTCTACAAAATTCCCAGTAACCGACTTTTACCCCCTTCTTCACTTTTCTACACTCTTCTTCTTAACCAACATACTTCATCTTAACAATCCCAAAGTTCCCATTAAAAACGAAACACTTTTCATTAAACCTTAACAGACTACTCTCTCTCTCTCTCTCACACTCTCACTCTCACTTTCTTCACCCATCACGCCATCCAGCGCCGCCGCCGCCAGCCGCCCAACGCTGCCCCGTGCCCCCAAGCGAGCGCCTCCAACCCCACCGCCACTCCCCCACCTCATATCAACCCACACCACCGGAGCGTCACCGGAGCTCCGTCAGTTTCAACCACCGTGCGCGCAGCCGGACAACCACCGCGGCCACCTCCGACCGCGACCAAACGTCGATCTCCTTTCTCCCCCTCTTCTTCTTTGGCGCCTGCTGCTGTTGCGCCGTGCGCAGGTCACCGATCGCAGGGGAAAGGAAGGGAGAAAAACCCATAACGGGTTTGTATTTAGACCCGATTCGCAACCCGAAACCCGCAACCCCTTTTCATATAAGAGGTAAATTTCATAAGAGCCCCTTTGGAATTATTATTATTTCATTTATAACCCTGAAAAATTTAGTTTAACTCCCTGATCACTTTCAGATCTACCCTGAGTCGTGCTTCAGACAATAACTTGGTCATTTAACGTCCGAATCTTGCGTTCTTCATACCGTTGGGATCAGAACAACGAGAACTTCATTTATAAGGCAAGTGTTTCCCTGTATTCTCATTATTTCTCCAAATACATCATTTGTAGAGTCGTGTCAGCTGACTGGAATATTTGATTCCCGATATTATAATTATTCTGGATAAACGGCCTGTATCTTAGGGGTTGAGTAGTATATCGGAGCATGGACTTGGCCTATGGACTATTCGAGTGTGCATGCTAACATGGAAATAGCCGGGATAACTGAGTGTATTTCTATTACGTACTCCCGTTACATGTTACTTTGATACGCCTGGTAGTGATTCCTGTTACACATTATATAGTTGATTACATTCTTTATGCCAGTTATTTGCTATATACATGCACACTCATCTACATGACTATAGGACGCAGGCCGTAACGCGTGTTTCCTATATTTTTGTCACTTGTTCCAGTGAAATCATGTCATTACTTGTTATTCTGAAATGAAATCACTTGGGGATGGGGAGACTGGATGATTGATTAGATCTTATCAGGTGAGTGTACTGGATCCATATTGTTAATCCCACTGCAGGGGATGGTAGTGCTACCTACCAATTGTATATAGCTCCATGAGCTCCCGTTACTTGTTTCGTGCTCCCCTCTTAGCGGAGGGCCCTGGTCTCAGCAGCCAGGGGTCCGTTTAAGGCCGTGATCCCGGGTATGCACGGGATACACCCACCTGATCGGAGCTCCTCGATTGTTAAGTCTCATATCACACATGTATGCACTCATGGACAAGATAGTGAAAAGTTACTCCACTGATATTTTGATTATCGTCATCTTATTACATGTCCTGTTTCAGCTATGTGCATGTGCATTTCATGTCTTGTTTTTATTCTCCCTGTCTTTTCTTTGTACACTTGCTCTGTCGCATCTGAGACCCTGGGTTTGCTTGCCCAGATATAGAGTCCGTGGTTATACCCTCAGAGGAGGACGTGGAGTACCTAGACGGTTTGGCTGAGCAGCTGTAGGACAGTTCGTGACCTTGTCGTCTCTTTTGGGCTTTCAGTATGTTTCATAGTTGTACATATTTTTTTTTTTTTTTTTCTGTTCTAGTTATTGTATAAATATGCTGATGGGCTCAGATGTACTATATTTTTGGTACTGCATTGACTTTGTTATGTACTCTTGTTACATGTAATCTAACATATCAGTAGTGTTTTTATCTTACAAGGAGACTTGTACAGGTCTACAGTAGGCTTAACGTGTATACTTAGGGACGTCATACCCAACGTATACATGTTGCCGATCATGTCACGTAGTGTATTTTGAGTAGTGGGGCGTGACATGGTTTTATTGGTATCAGAGCTAGGTTCGAGTTTAGCATTGGATGGTTTGCGAAACGCGACCCCAGCCATTCGAATCTAGTTCTTACCTGTAGATGTGTACAAGATATTATACTGTTGACAAGTAACAAGAGACATGACATGAGCCCATAAGTCCATCCTTAGGAACTGAATTATTTCATCATAATTCCGCCTCTTAGTGTAACACCTGACTTAAATAAATACAGATTATTACCTAAATAATTTTATTTAACAGTGTGACAATCATGTGTTAAGTTTTAGCAAAATTTTTAGAAAATATTAAAATCATTTGTATATATTTATGTTTACCTAAGTATCCTCATTTTCACATTTTAGTAATATGTATTTGGTGCATATGTAATAAGGGTATAAGACTTAAGAATACAATACCTAAATACATTTTATTTATTTTATATAAATAAATTGGAGTTGTGTGTTGGCAAAATTTTGTGCAAATGAAGAGTGAGGTGGGCTCTTTCTATGATGCCTTGGAAATTGTAAAGGTAAGGTGTCATTTTAATAGCAAATATAGAAATGTAATAAAATCCCAAAATAACCAAAACTTTTTCCCCCAAATTCTTTTTCTTCTTCTCTTCGGGCTGAGAACGAGAACCCATCCCCATCCTCATCCTCATCTCTCTCTCTCTCTCTCTCTCTCTCTCTCCTCACCCCCACCCCTTCGCCCTCCACCCCAGCCGCACAGCAGAGAGGCGACGGCCAGGGCGGCGCGGGCACGCGCGCGGGCGAAGCTGGTGGGCGTGCGCGAGCAGCAGGGGACGCGGGCGGCGCCAGGGGACGCGGGCGGCGCCAGGGGACGCGCGGTGACGCGCGGCGGCGCTGGGGGAGGCGCGGCAGCGGCGCGCCTAGGAGAGGTGAGGTTTTTCGAGGTGGATTCGGGAAACCCGCGGTCGGATTCGGGTTTCTTCGAGCAAAGAATTGGAAAAAAAAAACAGAAGATTTTAGAGGTAAAAATCCTAAAAAAAATTTTCTGGGATTAGACTATAAATTGTACCATTATTTTATTAGAAATTTATTTTGTTTAGGGCTTGATTCGGCGGCGAAATAGGCGGTGTTCTTCGCGTGGGTATTCGTCAAGCAAGTGAGTAAATTAACTTCTATCTAATTAGAATTTAATCAAGACAAGAATTTGGATGAGTCATGGTTGTGATATTTTAAGTTCTTGCTATTGGTTTGTATAATTGGTAGTAAAAATCACAAATTGACCTCATGTTCTAAAACTGCCAAATCTGTTAAAATATGTTAACTGAAAGTTTCAGTCCGGTTTGTTGTATTCTTTGAAATGAAGTATGTCATGTTATATACCGTTAGAAAGGTGAAGAAGTCTAGTTTCTAATGGTCTTGACCGTGTCCCAATTGGATTCCTATGCAATGAGTTATCATCAATTTACGATTGAGGGTCGAGTCTAAGAATGCGAATTTTGGTAAGTCCTAAACTTAAGTTGAACACACAGACTAGTTTCTACAACAACTAGTTATTATAAATCATAATTTCAGTGGTGATTAATAAAAATAAGTATAACATAGCTAATCTTAATCTCCTCTTAGTCAAAAAGGTGTTAAGAACATGGATAGTAACTAAAGGTACTTGGTGAACTAGAAACCTTGTAAGGGTGGCCATGAACTCACTAATATTATACATGAACTCATTAATATTATACATTAGAAATTAATCTGAAATCTTGTTTTGGGTTATGGAATCATGTGCTATTGATTAAATTATGATGGTGATTAGTCATTAGTTTATAATCAAGAATGGGATTATGTGGCCGTAGTTAAGTATGATTGATGGCCGTGTACAAATGGTATGCTTAAAAACTTGCAACAATCAAGTAGACCTACTATGAGCCTTAATCCAAACCCTATGAACTTGATTGTGTGTGATATGATGGTATGTGTATAAATGTATCTATGATATTGATGTGCATATGTAGATATGTATTGAAATTTTGTTATACGGAGGAAGGGGCCGTGTGAGAACCGGTAGGAGGGGGAAGACGGTGAAATTTGCTCTATGCAATAGATGTATATATTATTGGAGGAAGGGGCCGTGTGAGAACCGGCAGAAGGGGGAAGACGGTGATAACTTTATTTTTAGTATTTGTGTATATTTATATGTTAATTGGAGGAAGGGGCCGAGCGCGAACCGGTAGGAGGGGGAAGACGGTGAAAATTTTATTATGTATATGAATATAATATATATATATATATATATATATATATATATATATATATATATATATAATTGGAGGAAGGGGCCGAGCGAGAACCGGCAGGAGGGGGAAGACGGTGATAATTATATTCATTCCTATTATGTGCTAAAGTGTAACAATAATAAGCTTTATTAAATTTTTCATGGGAGTTGAGACATCTAACTTAAAAATGGGAATATGTAATAGCACAGTGGAAACCAACTTAGTAAACTTCTGTATCAACTTAAATCCAATTAGCATATGAAATGAGATTAGTAGATTTTAGATGATTTACTCACTGAGCTTTCAAGCTCATGTCTATTCATGTTGTAAATTTCAGGTTTGGATAAGGGTAAGAAGCCAATGTAAGTTCTAAAATCCTTTGGATATGGAGTGATCGACCACTTTCATGTAGAACTTGTGATTAAAAATCTACTTCCTGTGTTGTTTACTTTTGTAACAGCTGATTATATGTATATGTGGGAATCTGATGCATGCAAAGTAATTTTGAGTGTGGGAATGTAAGTATAACTATGTGTGTGGCTATTTGAATATAAACTGTGCAAGTGACCTTGATTTCATGTATGGAAAGGCTTGGAAAATGTTATAGTAAGTATAAAGTATTGTGGGAAAGGAAGTTGTAACTCCTTTGGTAGTTGATGGGTGAATTTTAATTATGTGGATAAGTAGGCAAATTGTGCCGAAATGTGTTATTGGAAGTGTTGTGTCCATTGTGGATATTATATGTTGTGGTGTATTTTGGCATGGTCTATATTTTAGGGGAGGTGCTGCCGAAATTTCGAAGAAATATTATTGAGTTAGTTTATTATTTTAAGAAATTACTGGGACCGTTACAGTTGGTATCAGAGCAAAGGTTTAGATTGAAGAGGGACTAATTTTAGGGTTGTATGCACACTACATGATTGTTAGTGGGGGCACTAGGAAGGTTACTATTAGACTATGAAGTTTAAGTGTGTGGGTTCCCTGAAATATATGATATTTGCCTGTTCTCCTACGTTCCAATTCGGGTACCCGCATACTCTAATTTGAACGGATCCTACGAGAGGTGCGGGCCTATTGTGTGGATCTCCAGTGGTATGGGACACTGAGACTGGAGAGTAAGTAAAATATCAGATAAATCAGGGATAACTCAACTAGAAGGTAACTGAAAGTGGTAAAATAATTACAAGTTTTTCTATGGATATGTTTGTATAGATATGTGTGATTGATCTATTATATTTTGAGGATTGGGAATGAAAACAAGCTAATATGAAACCTTATCCTTTCAGATGGGGATTCTAGCACACCCGAGCTGTCGTCAGAAGGCTCAGAGATAGAAAGTCAAAGTTGGAGTGCAAACAGTATGGACTGGAACTATGAGTCTGACGAAACGGATCCAAAGACTATCTTTAGTGGATCCAAAGGTAGTACCAAGGTGACGAGAGTAGCAGAACGCAACAAGGAAAATACCATCAAAGATGCTGAGAGTGTTGTAAGAAATGTGTCAAGGACCGAGGACCCGGAAGACGCAACTGATGATGAAGTGGAGTCCCCTGGAAGGATGTTTTATGGGGGTATTTGGTGGAATTCAAGTTGGATTAAAGACATGGATCTTTATGACGATAATGAAAACTGGAGATGCGGGGATGATAGTATAATGGAAGAAAATCCAGAAGAGGATCCCGAGGAAGAAGAGGATCCCGAGGAAGAGGATCCCGAGGAAGAAGACCCAGAGGAAGAGGATCCAGAAGAAGATCCAGAAGAAGAAGTCAATAAAGGGGAAGCCTCAGTCAGGGATAGTATGGACAGAAGCTTTTCAGACTCTAACATCACTCCATGAAGTCAGGGGAATAGGACATAACATTTTGGAAGGATCAATATTTTGGACTTTCATGGTTAGGACTTTTTGGGAAGGGTTTTGTATTTTTGTAATCAAATGAGCAGCAGGGACATATCTTAGTTGTGTACTTGTACTTTTGTATGAATATGAGCATTGTATGTAAATCTTGTAAACAAATCTTTTTGAAGTTATAATAGTAGTAGCATTTTGTATATGAAACTTTCGTGTCTCAAAGAATTTTGTTTTGTTAAATTTTCTAGGTAGTAATGGACCTAAACTTTCCTCCGCCAAATACAAATTCTGAAGAAAACGCCCCACCCCACAGTACAGTTGGGAGTGTCCATCCTCCGACCCATCAGGAGATTTCAATGGATCGATTCAATACTGATCGGAGAGCCCCAGACCGGATACCGGATTGGTTAATGCAGCTAACCACTGTAAATAATCCAAGAAGAGCTCTAGAGCAATTTCAAAAACTGAACCCTCCGCCATACAAAGGAGGAGCAGACCCAATCCAAGCAGAGGAGTGGCTTCGTCAAATTTGTAAAATATTAGATGTGATGGAATGCACAGAGGATCAAAGGGTATCATTTACTTCTTTTATGTTCCAAGGTGAGGCGGAACATTGGTGGAAAATGGTTAAAACAGGAGCCAAGTCCCTAGGAGAAGAAATCTCTTGGAAATTCTTGATCAAAAAGTTCAATGAGAAGTATATACCCGGAGTAGTGAGGGACAAGCTTGCGATGGAATTCCAAGAATTAAAGCAAAATCTATTGACGGTAAATCAATACGAAAACAAATTCACCTAACTATCAAGGTATGCTGGTAAGTTGGTATCTGAAGAGGAAGACCGGACAAAAAGATTTGTACGAGGTTTGAGACCGGAAATCAGGAGCCAATTAATTCCATTTCAACTTCAGATTTACAGTCAGGCGGTGGAGAAGGCTTTAGAAGTTGAAAGGGACATGCAAGAAAACCAGGATATAAGAACCAGAGAGTTTCCATCTGCCAAACGCTTCCGATATATCAGCACACCAAGAAGTGGATCCACCAACTTCAGATTCGGAGGAGGAACTGGATCTTCGTCAGCATCAACTCCAAGAATGATGGCAGACTCGTGGCCCAGGAATGCAGGACCTTTTCAGAACTCGCCACATGCATCTTATCCGCGTCAAAGTTTCGCGGGAGGAACGTGGTGTCCTAGATGCAACCGCAATCACACAGGAAGCTGCCAGGTAAACAAACAGTGTTTTGCCTGCGGCCAGATGGGCCACATGAGGAAGGATTGTCCGACACTTCGAGGACCTACTGGTGCTGTTAGAGGAACAGGCAGGCGAACTGCAGGCATCGCCCCGACAAATGGGTCATCAGGAGCTTTTCGGCGGTCTGGCAACACATTTCGACCAACCATGACGCAGGCTTCAGTGCAACAGCCCAGGGCTCAAGGAAGGATGAATGCTTTAACCCAACAAGAAGCCCGGGCGTCTAACTCAATGGTGGAAGGTACTATTTATCTATCTGGAGTAATCGCTCGAGCATTATTTGATTCTGGTGCCACACATTCGTTTATTTCCTCATCTTTTGCCTTAAAAATTAATAAGATACCCGAACCCTTGAGCTCCAACTGGCGGTATCCACACCTGTAGGCACAACTTTGATTACCGATGTATGTTATAAGGGGTGTGAAATTATCATAGGAGAAATGAATACACAGGCAGACTTGATCAAATTAGGAGAGATGGAATATGATATTATATTAGGAATGGATTGGTTATCAACACATCATGCACATGTAGACTGCCATCAAAAGAAGATAATCTTCAAAATACCAGGGACCCCAGGATATGTGTTCGAAGGGACAAGAAATAAAGTCAGCATTCCTGTGATCTCGGCCTTAAAAGCCACCAAGCTATTACGACATGGATGTCAAGGATTTTTGCAACAGTATTAGCCAAGGAGAAAGAGGAAGTGAGAATAGAAGACATAAATGTTGTAAGAGAATATCCTGATGTGTTTCCTAAAGAATTGCCAGGTTTACCTCCGGACAGAGAAGTAGAATTCTCTATTGATCTATTACCTGGAACAGGACCTATATCTAAGGCTCCCTATAGAATGGCACCAGCAGAGATGAAAGAATTAAAGGAACAATTAGAAGAATTATTAGACCTGGGATTTATTCGGCCAAGTGTGTCACCCTGGGGTGCTCCTGTATTATTTGTAAAGAAGAAGGATGGAAGTATGAGACTGTGCATAGATTACAGGGAGTTGAATAAAGTCACCATCAAGAATAGATACCCACTTCCGAGGATAGATGATCTTTTTGATCAGCTTCAAGGTGCAAGTGTATTTTCCAAAATGGATTTAAGATCTGGATATCACCAATTAAAAATCAAATCAGAGGATGTCCCTAAAACAGCCTTTAGAACCAGATATGGACATTATGAATTTCTGGTAATGCCATTTGGACTGACCAATGCTCCAGCCGCATTTATGGATCTAATGAATAGAATCTTTCAGCCATATTTGGATAAATTTGTAGTGGTATTCATTGATGACATTCTAGTCTACTCAAGAAACTCGGAAGAACACGAAGAACATTTGAGAATAGTTTTGCAGTTATTGAGGGAGAGGCAACTTTATGCAAAATTCAAAAAGTGTGAATTCTGGCTAGAAAAAGTTGGATTCCTTGGTCATATTATTACTAAAGAAGGAATATCTGTGGATCCAGCAAAGATAGAAGCAATTGAGAATTGGCCCAGACCTACCAATGTCTCCGAAGTACGAAGTTTCTTAGGACTGGCTGGGTATTATCGAAGGTTTGTGGAGGGATTTTCTAGGATTGCGGCACCATTGTCACAATTGACCAAGAAAAATCTCAAATTTCTTTGGGGGGAAAGTCAGGAGGAGAGTTTTCAAGAATTGAAGAATAAGCTAACTTCGGCCCCAATCCTAGTCATGCCCTCAGGGACTGAAGGATATGTGATATATAGTGATGCATCAAGGTCGGGACTGGGTTGTGTATTAATGCAGCATGGAAGAGTAATTGCTTATGCCTCCAGGCAACTTAGAAACCATGAGAAGAACTATCCCACCCATGACTTGGAACTGGCTGCAGTTATATTTGCTCTAAAAATTTGGCGACATTATTTATATGGTGTATCATGTGATATATATACAGACCATAAGAGCCTGAAGTATATATTTACTCAAAAAGAATTGAATATGCGCCAAAGGAGATGGTTGGAACTAATGAAAGATTATGATCTGAATATTCACTATCACCCTGGAAAAGCCAATGTGGTAGCAGATGCGCTTAGCCGCAAATCAGAGGGATCCTAGCTACACTATTAACTCAACAGGTCAATTTATTAAAGGAGATGGAAAGGATGCAGATTGAGGTTTCACTGAAGGGGATCCTAATTGGAGATAGCCAGATGAACCAAGCTAGAGTGGAATTTGATCTTTATGATAAGATACATCAGGCACAACAAAATGATGAGCAGTCAGTTAAGAACTTTGAGAAAGTGTTAAAGGGTGAAACACAAGACTTCATCATTGATAAAGGGCTTCTGAAGAAGGGAAATCGGGTATGTGTACCTTCTAACTTCGAACTCAAGGAACAAATTATGAGGGAAGTCCATTGCACTCCTTACACAGCTCATCCTGGGGCAACTAAAATGTATCAAGATCTGCGAACAAATTTTTGGTGGGAAGGGATGAAGGATGACATAGCAAGGTTTGTGCAAAAATGCCTAATATGTCAACAAGTTAAAGCAGAACAGAAGAAGCCCCCGGGACTGCTAATGCCACTACAAATTCCTGAATGGAAATGGAATCATATTACTATAGATTTTGTGTCAGGACTTCCCAAATCTCTTCGTGGACATGATGCTATATGGGTAATAGTTGACCGACTCACTAAGTCCGCACATTTCCTACCCATTCGGTTGGATTACTCAATGGACAGACTAGCACAAATTTATCTTCAAGAGATAATTAGAATTCATGGAGTGCCTGAAACCATTGTGTCAGACCGAGACCCTCGGTTCCAGTCCAGATTCTGGATCAGTTTAGCTAAAGCTCTGGGAACTAAGCTTCACCTCAGTACAGCAGCGCACCCGCAAACTGATGGACAGTCCGAAAGAACTATTCAGATATTAGAAGATATGCTGAGAGCTTGTACATTAGATTTTGGGGGCAATTGGGAAAAGTACCTGTCATTAGTGGAGTTCGCATATAACAACAGCTACCAGTCCACTATAGGGATGCCACCCTTCGAAGCCTTGTATGGAAGGAAATGTCGATCACCCATTTGTTGGGAAGAAGTGGGAGATCGAAGGTTACTGGGACCAGACATAGTCCAAGAAACTACAGAAAAGATCCAGACAATAAGGAAAAGGATGAGGGCAGCTCAAAGCAGACAAAAAGCATATGCAGATAAACGCCGGAGACCCCTGGAATTTACGGAAGGAGACAAGGTTTTCCTGAAGATATCTCCGATAAAGGGGGTAGTGCGCATTGGCAAGAGAAGCAAGTTGGGACCTCGGTATGTTGGACCTTTTGAAATATTGGAAAGAATTGGACCATTGGCCTATCGGTTAGCCTTACCTCCTGAGATGGAAAAAGTGCATAATGTGTTCCATGTATCACAACTAAGGAAATACATACCAGATCCCAACCATGTCCTCAAGTATTCACCACTACAAATTCAAGAAGACCTATCCTATGCAGTGGAACCGGTGCAAATTCTTGATCGTAAAGAGAAACAATTGAGAAACAAGGTGATTCCCTTAGTGAAAGTTTTGTGGAGAAGTCAAAAGCTGGAAGAAATTACATGGGAACCGGAAGAAGAAATGCTAAGGTCTCATCCGCAACTATTTCAAGGTATGTTAAGTTTCGGGACGAAACTCTTTTAAGGAGGGTAGTATTGTAACACCTGACTTAAATAAATACGGATTATTACCTAAATAATTTTATTTAACAGTGTGACAATCATGTGTTAAGTTTTAGCAAAATTTTTAGAAAATATTAAAATCATTTGTATATATTTATGTTTACCTAAGTATCCTCATTTTCACATTTTAGTAATATGTATTTGGTGCATATGTAATAAGGGTATAAGACTTAAGAATACAATACCTAAATACATTTTATTTATTTTTATATAAATAAATTGGAGTTGTGTGTTGGCAAAATTTTGTGCAAATGAAGAGTGAGGTGGGCTCTTTCTATGATGCCTTGGAAATTGTAAAGGTAAGGTGTCATTTTAATAGCAAATATAGAAATGTAATAAAATCCCAAAATAACCAAAACTTTTTCCCCCAAATTCTTTTTCTTCTTCTCTTCGGGCTGAGAACGAGAACCCATCCCCATCCTCATCCTCATCTCTCTCTCTCTCTCTCTCTCTCTCTCTCTCTCCCTCACCCCCACCCCTTCGCCCTCCACCCCAGCCGCGCAGCAGAGAGGCGACGGCCAGGGCGGCGCGGGCACGCGCGCGGGCGAAGCTGGTGGGCGTGCGCGAGCAGCAGGGGACGCGGGCGGCGCCAGGGGACGCGCGGTGACGCGCGGCGGCGCTGGGGGAGGCGCGGCGGCGGCGCTGGGGGAGGCGCGGCAGCGGCGCGCCTAGGAGAGGTGAGGTTTTTCGAGGTGGATTCGGGAAACCCGCGGTCGGATTCGGGTTTCTTCGAGCAAAGAATTGGAAAAAAAAACAGAAGATTTTAGAGGTAAAAATCCTAAAAAAATTTTCTGGGATTAGACTATAAATTGTACCATTATTTTATTAGAAATTTATTTTGTTTAGGGCTTGATTCGGCGGCGAAATAGGCGGTGTTCTTCGCGTGGGTATTCGTCAAGCAAGTGAGTAAATTAACTTCTATCTAATTAGAATTTAATCAAGACAAGAATTTGGATGAGTCATGGTTGTGATATTTAAGTTCTTGCTATTGGTTTGTATAATTGGTAGTAAAAATCACAAATTGACCTCATGTTCTAAAACTGCCGAATCTGTTAAAATATGTTAACTGAAAGTTTCAGTCCGGTTTGTTGTATTCTTTGAAATGAAGTATGTCATGTTATATACCGTTAGAAAGGTGAAGAAGTCTAGTTTCTAATGGTCTTGACCGTGTCCCAATTGGATTCCTATGCAATGAGTTATCATCAATTTACGATTGAGGGTCGAGTCTAAGAATGCGAATTTTGGTAAGTCCTAAACTTAAGTTGAACACACAGACTAGTTTCTACAACAACTAGTTATTATAAATCATAATTTCAGTGGTGATTAATAAAAATAAGTATAACATAGCTAATCTTAATCTCCTCTTAGTCAAAAAGGTGTTAAGAACATGGATAGTAACTAAAGGTACTTGGTGAACTAGAAACCTTGTAAGGGTGGCCATGAACTCACTAATATTATACATGAACTCATTAATATTATACATTAGAAATTAATCTGAAATCTTGTTTTGGGTTATGGAATCATGTGCTATTGATTAAATTATGATGGTGATTAGTCATTAGTTTATAATCAAGAATGGGATTATGTGGCCGTAGTTAAGTATGATTGATGGCCGTGTACAAATGGTATGCTTAAAAACTTGCAACAATCAAGTAGACCTACTATGAGCCTTAATCCAAACCCTATGAACTTGATTGTGTGTGATATGATGGTATGTGTATAAATGTATCTATGATATTGATGTGCATATGTAGATATGTATTGAAATTTTGTTATACGGAGGAAGGGGCCGTGTGAGAACCGGTAGGAGGGGGAAGACGGTGAAATTTGCTCTATGCAATAGATGTATATATTATTGGAGGAAGGGGCCGTGTGAGAACCGGCAGAAGGGGGAAGACGGTGATAACTTTATTTTTAGTATTTGTGTATATTTATATGTTAATTGGAGGAAGGGGCCGAGCGCGAACCGGTAGGAGGGGGAAGACGGTGAAAATTTTATTATGTATATGAATATAATATATATATATATATATATTATTGGAGGAAGGGGCCGAGCGAGAACCGGCAGGAGGGGGAAGACGGTGATAATTATATTCATTCCTATTATGTGCTAAAGTGTAACAATAATAAGCTTTATTAAATTTTTCATGGGAGTTGAGACATCTAACTTAAAAATGGGAATATGTAATAGCACAGTGGAAACCAACTTAGTAAACTTCTGTATCAACTTAAATCCAATTAGCATATGAAATGAGATTAGTAGATTTTAGATGATTTACTCACTGAGCTTTCAAGCTCATGTCTATTCATGTTGTAAATTTCAGGTTTGGATAAGGGTAAGAAGCCAATATAAGTTCTAAAATCCTTTGGATATGGAGTGATCGACCACTTTCATGTAGAACTTGTGATTAAAAATCTACTTCCTGTGTTGTTTACTTTTGTAACAGCTGATTATATGTATATGTGGGAATCTGATGCATGCAAAGTAATTTTGAGTGTGGGAATGTAAGTATAACTATGTGTGTGGCTATTTGAATATAAACTGTGCAAGTGACCTTGATTTCATGTATGGAAAGGCTTGGAAAATGTTATAGTAAGTATAAAGTATTGTGGGAAAGGAAGTTGTAACTCCTTTGGTAGTTGATGGGTGAATTTAAATTATGTGGATAAGTAGGCAAATTGTGCCGAAATGTGTTATTGGAAGTGTTGTGTCCATTGTGGATATTATATGTTGTGGTGTATTTTGGCATGGTCTATATTTTAGGGAGGTGTTGCCGAAATTTCGAAGAAATATTATTGAGTTAGTTTATTATTTTAAGAAATTACTGGGACCGTTACACTTAGTCCCGACTATAATTTGGTATATATTACACAGATGGCTCAGCGAGTTATTGAGGACGGGCCTACAGAGTCAGTAGAGTTCATGAAGTTCTTGTTAGAATCCCAGCAGCACCAGAGTGAGCGACTTACTGTTGCTCTGGAAAAGATGGTTGCTTCAGGAAGTCAGGCCAGGCAGGGGAATGTGTCTGACTTCAGGAGACTCAATCCAGCAGTTTTCTCAGGAGAAGAAAGCCATCTGGAGGCTGAGCAGTGGCTTATTGACACAGAGAACTTATTGGTAGCAGCTCGAGTCCCGGAAGCTGATCGAGTGGATGTAGTAAAATTCAGCTATCGGGAATAGCACGTATATGGTGGCTTGCAGAAGAAAGCCATTTGTCGGGACCTGTCTCTTGGAAGACATTTTCGGAGGTGTTCTTGGAAAAGTTCTTTCCTGACACGGCCAAATCAGAGATGGAACAGAAATTTATAAATCTCAGACAGGCTGGGAGGACAGTTGATGAGTATGCAGCTGAGTTTTTCAAACTCAGCCGATTTGCCCCATATATGGTCTCTACTGAGGAGAATCGGGCCAGAAGGTTTCAGCAGGGATTGCATCTGGAACTTCAAAGATATGTCATATCCTTTAGATATAAGACCTTTGCAGAGGTATTAACTGCCGCCAGGGAACAAGAGCAGCTCAGTGGATTGATGAGGAGGGTAACCACTAATAGCATAAAGCGTCCGATTGGACACATTTCTGGAGGAACCCAGAATAGGCAAGTTGGTGCAACACCTCAGAAGCGACAGGTGGCTTCAGTGCCTCAGCTTAAGATGGATGTGTGTAAATATTGTCATAAGATGGGGCATAATATAAATGAGTGCAGATTGGCCAAGAACTTGTGCCTGGTCTGTGATCGCCTGAACATCGGGCTAGTCAGTGTCCTCACAGTTGGCAAGTTCCAAGGGATCTCACCTCAGCCTCAATTGGTCAACAAAAGCTGATGACGTCCGGACAGTCAAGGCCTATGCTCCCCTTTCAGCCTAAACAGCCTCTGCCTCCCCAACAGCAGATGTATCAGCAGGCCCAAGGGGTAAAGAACAACCAGCCGGACCCATTAGCAAGAAGGGCAAGGCATATACTCTTACTATTGATCAAGCTGATGCCTCAGGAGAAGTTGTCACAGGTATTATTTTGGTGCATTCTGTTCCTGCATATGCTTTATTTGATTCCGGTGCTACTCATTGCTTTATTTCATCTAAGTTCATTAGTAAGCATAATATATCCTGTGACACTGTGCACCGGAGTTGGACTATTAGCACTGGGAATGGGACAATGTCATGTGTTTGACACGGAGAGGGGTTGGCTGGTGTAACGCTTCCTGGAATCAGATGGAAAAGATTACAGCCGGCTTAATCTTCCGGTTACAAGGGAGGGGGAATATTGAATCTTGAATTCCCCCTTTGTTTAGTGCTGGGGTTCTTCGTGTGGCGGTAGAGAGTGAATCTTGTTCTCCGTTGACCGGATGACTGTTCGGACCGTCGGGGATCTTCTCTTCGGTCGGTAGAGGGAGTAACTCAGCTCCGTCTACCAAAACTCTAGAGGAGGAGGTAGGCGAAGAGCGGTTAGTACTCAGTAAGCTCGCTGAAGGGTTTTTCTCTCTCTGTCGTTGATCTCTCCTTTGATTGTCGTCTTTTTTCCTTCTCGTCGTCAATTGTCCTCTTTCCTTCAATAGTGACGGGACTATTTATAGGGTTTTTAGGGGGTGATCGTGCCCCCTAAAAGTGCTCCACGATGAGGGCCAACTTCCCGCTATATGGGCGGCGGATGGCGCCATAATCGGGGTAGTTGCAACCGAGACGTGGGTGTCGATCCGACGCGTCTTGATGCTGAGGCGCGGGCTTCGGGCTGACGCGCCTTGATGCTGAGACGCGGGCTTCGGGCTGACGCGCCTTGATGCTGAGACGCGGCTTCGGGCTGACGCGCCTTGATGCTGAGACGCGGGCTATCTCTCGCGTCTTGATGCTGAGACGCGGGCTTCGGGCTGACGCGCCTTGATGCTGAGACGCGGGCTATCTCTCGCGTCTTGATTGTCACATTTAGCCTTGCGCCTGGATCTTGGATCTCTGTGTTTTGGTGGCTTGTCTTGGTGATTTTTAGACAGCCTACAGAACCCCCTCCAAAGTTTTTGACATTCCGCAGTTAACTGGGACGGATTTCGAAATACTTTAGACTCTAGCTGAGTTCGCCTTCATGACTAGACCGTTGATGCTTCGGGTTTGATCTTATCTGGAGTTTCGTGAGTGTACTGTTGAACTCTTTGAAGCTCCCAGAGTTGATCATGTTGAGTGTTTAGATGCACAGTCTAAACCTCTCCGATTGCTTTTAGTCTGTCATTGGCGCGCTTTAAGCCAGGAGTGGTTGGTCGTCTGCTTGCGTCAGTGTACTGTTGAACTGATTTTGCAGAAGCAGGAGGCCAAACGCAGGTTCTTTTTCAAAAAGCAGAGATGGTACTGCTGTAAAGGCGCGATTTCTGTAATCGTGCGTCCTTTGGCACTGGAGACGCGACTGATTTTCAGAAGGTAGACGCGATATTTGGCCAGACTGAAAGGACGCGAATTTCTTAGAGAGACGCGACCTTCCAAATGCATTCATGGAGAGGCTGACGTGGCATGTCCATCGAGGAGGTGCGTTCTTTGGGCGCGAATTCTGTGCCATGTCATTTACGCCGCCAGCTGGCCTAGGGAACCGGTGAATTTCGCCTTTTGGCGCGCGGATTTCCTGGTTCATTAAATGAACTGCTCCACGTGTCGACTGCTGACTCGTGGCGGGGTTGCGACGCATGATCTTCTCCGTTCAGAAACGATTTGGTTACACGCGTCAAGCGGCGACTCGCTGCAGCGTCTACCGGGCCACGCGCCGCGTATCTTCACGAATCCCTGTGCCTATAAAAGGCAACAGTTGGAGAGATGCATCCTCTTCTCCGAACGTACTTGCTGAGAAAAAAGAAAGAATTTCCTTCTCTGTTCATCTTCGAACTCGCTCGGATTTTTGAACTTTAATGGCCCCAAGATGAAACTGAGTGCATCGTCCTCAAGGGCGACCGTCGCCGAGGCTGAGAGAGACGCTTCCTCTGCGCAGGAGGCTATTTTCCGAGGTAAAATGCCTCTTCGGCGTGGGTTTCGCCATTAAAACAAGTTCATAGAACCCTAAGAACCCTTAACACAGAATCGTGTTTGATTCTCGGACGCAGTCCTTAAGATGATAATCGGGGCGCAGGTTTGATGACCTGGCGTCGTTAAACTCTGCGTTTCGGATCTTTCACTTAGAAAATCTCTAGTTGTGAAGGATTCGAACGCGGTCTTGGTTCAGAACGCGGACTTGATCCTTGCGTTCTGCGCCATCAGCTGCCGATTTTGATGAATCTGGCGTCTGAGTCCAAGTACTTAGAGAAATTCGCAAGTCTTGGCTTGCAAAACGCGGACTCGATCCTTGCGTTTTGTGCCACTTGACGCGGATTTGCAGGTCTGGACACGGGTTTGATAACTTCTGCGTCCAGTATCTCTTCTGCGTTTGAACGCAGATTCGCAGGTCTGGACGGGTTTGATAACTTCTGCGTCCAGTATCTCTTCTGCGTTTGGGTCATGAATACTTAGCATTTTTCAGCATTTCTCCTTGCTTTTAATGAAGTATCTGATTGTGTCCTTTTCTTTCGCAGTGCGACATGTTTCTGGCCCACTCGTCAAGACGCGCCATTTTGGACATGTAGGTGGTGCTGACCAGAGCTTGACCTTCGTGCAAAGAATGAGTGTCCCATTGACTGCTGACCAGTCGCCGGATCGCAGGGAGAGGCTCTCTAATGTTGACAGGAGAACCTTTCGGGCGCTTATGACCGATGCAGCATTCACAACGGATGCTCGCGTTCCGCTGGAGAAGCCTGCCTTCTTCTTTGGAGATCGCATTCATGATGACGGCCGTCGTGTGTCTGAAGGAACTTACAAATGGCTCCGTCAGATAGGGGATGGACGATTGTTTCTTCCGGATATGGAGAGGATGTTCCCGTTGTTCTACTTCCAACACATGTCCATCCCTCGGAAGATGGAATGGGACATTTCCCAATCTGTCCCTGAAATCACCCTTGGTGACTTTGGCTTCCAGAGGGTAAACCGCCATGATAGTCATGACAGGTCAACCGTCGGCCTATTCCCCGCGTCGCGCAAATCCAATATTCCGGTCGGGGAGATACCACAGCTTGCTGCTACCTTCCTTAACTCGTTTATGGAAGTGGAGGGTGACTATCCTACCGAGTTCCGTGCGCATGGTGGATCCATTCTACAGGGAATATTTGGTGGAGCAGGATGGTGGGTTTTGTCCTCACCGATCTTAAAGAGCTGCTAGAGCATGTGGGACTATACCCGGCGATCAGGGCCGTACAGTGGGGTATCCCACCGAGCTCTCACAATTTCTTCGGAGTCCTGGAGCGATATAACTCTCTGACGGGGACATTCTTCACCCCGGTTGGAGAGATGGGCCTGGCACTGCACGAGCTGCATGAGTCTCGGGGCTGGCATCAGGGGACATTCCTTATGAGGAATATGTCCCTACCACTAAGGAGCTCCACATTTTGGAAAAAGAGTTTCCCGCAATATATGAGACCTACTGGGAGGTGATGTGCCACTTCCACATCTGCGGTCAGACAACTGCCTGGAGGTCAGGAGGCGTCAAGCAACTATCCTGGGCTGATTATCTGTTTAATAATGTCAGCAATAAAGATCTCCCAGTAATCCGACTAGCTCCTAGTTCTGGTGGGGAAGTTGAAGACAGGATCGACGCAGCTTCTGACAAGTTCTACACCACGGAGTCGAACGAGGACGGCTTCGACCCTGACCTGGTCTTTGAGAGCTTTCACCATCAAGCCCGGACCCCTATTTCTGATCAGGCGCTGTTGGCGGGCTTCCTGATGTTGTGGCTGAAGAGGTGTGTGGTGCCCACGCTACCACATGAAGTTATTGTGGCAGATGTGGTGTACCCGGCGGTACTCTTGGCTCATGGCCACCCCATAGCCCTTCTTCCAGCCGTGGTGGCTGGTATTCAAAGCGGGCTGCGGGTGCTGACCAAGAGCTTCTGCGAACCCCCAAAACTGCTAATTCCCGTGGGGAGCCGTATATCGACTCAGAGGGAACCCTACGGTGAGGCACCCCAACCCGCGGATTGAGCTGCCTTACACGTACCTCATGGCTTGGTACGTGATGCATTGCCCATCTCTAATGACGGCGGCGCGTGGGAGCATGGATCATATCCCATTTGTGCAGCGGCTGGAACGTTCGGAGTGGCATGACACCTACCTGTATTACATTAGGAAGCGTCTTTCCTGTGCCACGAACTATCAGCTTAACCGTTGTTTTCCAGAGGTTCAAGGTGCAGCCCCCGGGGAGCTGTTCACGGATGTCGCTGGGCGGGATGACTTCTCGCAATTGCCTGCTGGAGCCTTCTGGTGGTTGATCAATATACGACCAGGATATGTGCTGTTTCGCCAAGGGACTTCCTGCACTATCGAACCGTATATGCCAAGTCGTTTTGCCCGACAATTTGGCTACGATCAGCTTTACGTCGGGAATCCCAATGCTCAACTTGCCTTTGACGGGAACCTGTTCGAAGGTGCTCGGGCTTGGTATTACAGTGTGGCTGGAGGGATCCTCTTCCTCTCCCTACTCCAGAAGTGACATCGAGGACAGTCGATGTCCTTTGGATGCTGGGGAAAGGGATGGTGATGAAATGGAGGGTTGCAGGGCTTCCGGCTGCCACCCGCCCTCAAGAACACCACTGCTCCTGGCTTTAGTCAGCTAGGGCGCTTTCGACTTTTGCGTCATTGCCATGGCGCAATCAGCTCCAATTGTACACCTGGGATCAGATGCGGTTCCAAGGAGTGAGTACGGCCTCTGAGAGAGAGAGGGACTTCTTTGTACTCCTTAATTGTAACACTCAATCTTATTATATAAGAGAGCGTTTTGTATCACTTTCATATGCTTGAATATCAATAAAAGTGACACTTTTCTTTTTGCCTCTTTCTGTTGTCTTGAATGTTTTGTTTTAGAAGCAAAAGAATGATTTTGGTGGACCCGCCACTTTATAAAAGAAAGTGACAAGTAGAGTGTGTACCCCCAGAGAAGGTGAACTTTTATCAAGGATTTGGGATTAACTTGATTTAAGATCAGCTGGGGATTTTGATGGAAGCATTGTTTATCGGTGTAATGTTAACCAACAATGCCTCCAAAATGAATTTGATACTCGGTTGGGGAGAATATCAAATGAAACTAGACTCGTGGGAATCTAGTGAGATTTTTACCGTTAGAGGTGTGATATTAACTTAACGGTTTAGAAGTAGCCTTGTCAGAAGTGTAATGTTAACTTGACAAGGACGTGAGTTAGAGGTGTGATATTAACCTAACTCATCAGCATCTCAGTTTTATTTGGGAAAACTGAGGGTGTCACTGTCATAGGTGTGATGTTTAACTTAACAGTGATAGTAATGCTAGAGGTGTAATGTTGAACTTGGCATTGGTCGTCTCGGCTTAAAGAAGTCGAGGAAAGGTCATAGCCATAGGTGTATGTTGAACTTAGCAATGACTCGGATGCTAGAAGTGTAGTGTTAACTTGGCATCGTCCGTCTCGGCTTGGACAAGGAAGTCGAGGAAAGGTCATAGCCATAGGTGTATTGTTGAACTTAGTAATGACTCGGATGCTAGAAGTGTAGTGTTAACTTGGCATCGTCCATTTCAGCTTCGATATGGAAGTCTGAAGAAAGGTGACTGTCAGAGGTGTGATATTAACTTGACAGGCACTCGATGTACTGCTTAGAGGTGTAATGTTAACTTAAACAGTAATTTGTCAGAGGTGTAATGTTAACTTGACAAGAATTGGCTCGTGATAAGAGCAATTTGAGGACCTGTCATTCTATTGATGAGAATTGACAAGTGGAATTTGAAATGCCAGAGGTATAGTGTTAACTTGGCAAATTTGAGAGTTTGTTACTCTATGCAGAGTTAACAAGCAAAGTTTATACCCGACAAAGGGTATTCATTACCAGAGGTATAGTGTTAACGTAGTAATGATTGCACTTTGTGGTCCTACCATTCTATGGATGAGAATTGGTAAGGGATTTTGGAGGAAAGAGTGGACTCGAGTCCACTTAGGATTTTTAGCAAACCCTCAGCTATCAACGGATTTGACATGCCTTTACCAACTACCGTTTGAGTTGGGCTAGCCATGCTATTCCCCTCAGCATGATGAGTTGTCGAGGACTTATGTTGGGCTTAAAGGCCAACATTTTCCTCTATCCTTAGCCGTCGAGGGCGTCGGATCAAATGGGAACGTGTCCCTTAGGATTTTTAGCAAATCCTCAGCTGTCAACGGGTTTGACATGCCTTTACCAACTACCGTTTGAGTTGGGCTAGCCATGCTATTCCCCTCAGCATGGTGAGTTGTCGAGGACTTATGTTGGGCTTAAAGGCCAACATTTTCCTCTATCCTTAGCCGTCGAGGGCGTCGGATGTTTGATCAGAGGTGTACTTTTAACTTGATCGGAAGAAGAGTACTATTAAGGATAGTACTTCTTCAAGAATTTGCCATTGATCGGCATCATGAGTGTATCACCATTTGAAGTTATGAGGCGATATGATCCATTCGAGTAGACTGACTCTACCACAAATGGTCCCTCCCATTTGGGCTGAAATTTTCCTTTTGTCTTGTGCGTCATGACCATGGGTCTTCGGACAGCTAAGACAAGGTCGCCTTTCTTGAAAGTTTGCGCTTTGACTTTCTTGTTGAAGGCTCTGGTGATACGAGCTTGGTAAAGCTCGATTTGTTGTTGGGCCTGCAAACGCTTGTCGTCTAAGGCTTCCAACTCCTGGAGTCGCTGCTGATGCTTCTCCTCAGTTGTCATTTCCGCTGTCAAGGCGACGCGTAGAGAGGGAATTTGTATTTCCAATGGAAGGACGGCTTCACATCCGTATACCAAGGAAAATGGCGTGGCTTTAGTTGGGGTTCGCACCGTTGTGCGGTAGGCCCATAAGCATTCACCCAGCTTGTCGTCCCAGTCTCGTTGACTTTTCGAGACGAACTTTTTGAGAAGCTTGCCAATAGTCTTGTTGAAGGCTTCTGCAAGACCGTTAGCAGCAGGATAGTATGCCGTTGAGGACACACTCTGGATTCTGAACTTCGCGCAGAATCTCTGGAAGGCCTGGCTGATGAACTGGGGTCCATTGTCATGGATGATACGCCGAGGCACACCGAAGCGGTAAATAACGTGATGTTTCACGAACTTGATCACGTTAGAAGATTTCACCTCTTTCAAAGGGATAGCTTCGGCCCACTTAGAGAAGTAATCGGTTATCGCTAGAATGAACCGATGTCCTTTCGATGATGGTGGGCTGATAGGGCCAACTACGTCCATCCCCCACATTTCAAACGGCCAAGTAGAGGTCGTTGAGTGGAGGTACCCTGGTGCTTGATGGATGAAATCGCCGTGTATTTGGCAGGCGTAACATCTCTTAGCATAAGCGACAGCATCGGCAATCATCTTGGGCCAATAGTAACCCATCCTTTGGAGTCGATGTGCCAATTTCGGGCCAGGTTGATGAGCTCCACGAGTACCATCGTGGGCTTCTTTCAATACTCCTTGGGCTTCTTTTGATGAGAGGCATCGGAGCAGGATCCCGTCATGCGATCGACGATACAATGTTCGCGAAATCGCATTATAGTAGAATTTGGGGGCTTTCCTCCGAATGGCGGCCGCCTCCTTGGTGTCTTCGGGCAGAATGCCGTATAAGACAAAATCAATGTAGGGGAATCGCCAGTCTTTAAGCCCTGAAGCGGTCGACACTTCAAGTGTTTCCTTGTCGTGATGGTCTCCCGTTGACCCTGGACAGTCCCCGAGGGGAATTTTTGGACAGTATAGGTCGTGGCTATAGACGAATACTTTCTCCATTGCTCCAGCTGGAAGAGCTAAGGAAGCAGCGAGGGATGCGAGTGCATCCGCATGTGCATTTTGCCTGCGCGGTACATGGTCGATGTAGAAGTTTGAAAACCTTTCGGCCATGTGAATTGTCGCGTTGTAGTAGGGTACTAGATCTTCATGTCTAGCCTCGTACTCTCCGCGAACTTGGCTGACGATGAGTTTAGAGTCACCGTAAGCCTCGAGATTTTTAACGCCAATCTCATCGGCGAATTGCATCCCAATCAAAAGAGCGTTGTATTCCGCCACATTGTTGGAGCAGGGCTCGGTTAACGAGATAGCTCAGGGAATCACATAATTTTGTGGGGAGACGAGTACTACTCCTACCCCCGCTACTATGTGTCCCTTCGGGCTTGTTCTTGATGCACCATCGAAGAAAAGTTACCATACTTGACTTTCGAACGATGTCTGAGTCAGGTAGACTTCAGCGGCCTCATCTGGGAGATCCTCATAGAGTTTGGCTGTCCTTGGATCTGGGTGCTCAGCTAGGAAGTCCGCCACCGCTTGTCCTTTAATGGCCTTCTGGGGTAAAAAGTGCATCTCATATTGGGATAACAATATAGCCCATTTTGCCAGCCGGCCATTTAGTGAAGAAGGCTTTGTCATAAGTAACCTCAGAGGGTTGACTTTTGATATGACATTTATAGTCTGGCCTACCAGATAGTGTCGCATTTTCTGAATGGCGAACACTAGTGCCAAACATTCCTTCTCGATCGGGTTGTACCGATGTTCGGCTCCGATCATTGTTCTACTCAGATAGTAGATTGCCTGTTCTCGTCCTTGTTCATCATTCTGAGCTAGTAGAGCTCCCAGTGAATGATCCATTGCTCGGACGTACACCAGGAAAGGCTTTCCGGACACCGGAGCTGCAAGGACTGGTGGTTGGGTGAGGTAGTGTTTGATCTCCTCAAATGCTTTTTGACAAGCGTCGTCCCAAATGAATGAAACACCCTTTTTCATCAGCTTGGCGAAGGGTTGGCATCTCCCGGAAAGGTTTGATATGAACCTGCGGATGTACGCCAATCGTCCTTGTAATCCCCTGAGCTCCTTGAGGCTTCTGGGGGGTTGCATCTCTTGGATAGCGCGGACTTTCTCTGGATCCAAATAGATTCCTTTGGAAGTCACAACAAATCCTAGGAATTTGCCACTGGCTACCCCCAGGAAGGATTTGGTGGGGTTCATCTTCAATTGATGAGCCCGCATGATGTCGAAGACCACCTTCAGGTCTGCTATGTGATCACCTTTAGTGCGACTCTTCACCGCGATGTCATCGACATAGCATTCCACCGTTTTCCGCATTTGCTGATGGAAAATGGCGTTCATGGCCCTTTGGTATGTTGCCCCTGCATTTTTCAGTCCGAAGGGCATGACGGTGTAACAATATACCCCTAGAGGAGTCCTGAAGGAGGTATGCTTTTCGTCATCGGGATACATCTTGATTTGATTGTATCCTGAGAACCCGTCCATAAAGGACATTCGCTCGAATCCACAAGTATTGTCAATCATGACATCTGTGATTGGCAATGGGAATTCGTCTTTGGGGCAGGCCTCGTTTAGATCACGGAAGTCGATGCAGATCCGGATCTTCCCGTTCTTCTTGGCGACGGGGACGATGTTGGCTACCCAGTCGGGATGTTGTTCTTCCCGGATGAAGCCAGAATCGATGAGCTTTCTGACTTCTGATTGAATTGCCTCTATTATCTCTGGACGGAACCGTCGCTGCTGTTGTTTAACAGGCTTCATGTCTGGATTGATGTTGAGGCGATGCATAGCCACTTGAGGATCAAGTCCAGGCATGTCCTCATAATTCCAGGCGAAGACATCTATATACTCTTGTACAAGAGATATTAAATCCTTCTTCTCTGGAGGCGACAGGCCGTCACTTATGAAGATGGGCTTGGGGTTGGTCTCATCTCCTAGGTTGATCTGAACAACCTTGTCATCTGTGGGTGGCTCACGCTGTTCAAAGCGGATATCCCAAAGAGCATTCAAATGTTTGATCCAAGGATCTGTATCAGGTTGGATCATTTCTTCAACTTCATCTTCCAGATGGCCTGTTGAAACCATGTTTACTGAAAGCCCTTTGAAGATGTTGCCGACACTGACATCTGACTCCCATGATGACGTGTCTGAAGAGCAATTGTTGCTCGACGATTCTTGAGGATCAGAGGCTGATGGGACCGGAGTTGATACATAGCCCAACCCCCGGCGCGTCTGATGATAGTAATCAGGGGTTTTCCCTTTCGGTACAAAGGATCGAAGCAGTGTTCTTCTTCCTTTTCCGAAGTTCAACCCAGGCCTGTTGGTTAGATCATACCCCATGCGCTTCATCATCCTGAGCGTTCTCGTTCATAATGATCGAACTGAGGGGATTCATCCTCACCTTCCGATTCTTCGTGGGGCATTGGTTCAGACGAGATTCGCCCAAAAAGTATTGGTCTTTGGCCTTTTCGTCTTGCCGGAACCAAGAATATAGACTCCTGCGCATCGCCATTATCCTGGTATGTCCCGAAAGATGATTTTACTGGTACATGCAATGATGTCAAAGCATCCATCGCCGACCAGATGTCATCGTCTACGTCGGTAGTAGTATCCGACGGTATAGAATCGGATGCACACGCAGAAAAATATTCAAAGTCTAGATTCTCATTAATATACCAACCGCCTGCATCGTCGGTGGTATTATCAACATCGAGCTTATTAGTGCTCTTTACAAGTGGTTTTAACTCCCACAGGCACTTTTCTTGCTCGGGCTCAGTGTCAGCCTCATTACCAGAGTCTGGCGCCTCCAGTTGCGGGGTTTCGTCCACTGGATCCTGATATAAAAGGGAATCCGTGAAATAATTCTCGACTCCCTTGAACGGATACCTTTCGGCAACCAACGTTTGCACCTTCCCACTCGCGTCAATGTATTTCATGACTTGGTGAAGAGTGGAGGGAACGATGGAGTTGCGGTGGATCCATGGTCGTCCTAGCAGCAGATTGTAGGAAGTGTCGGCGTCGATGACATAGCATGTCACCTCTGACTTGAGGCTCCCAATCTGGCACTTGAGCTTGATCTTCCCCATTGGACGGGTGCTGTTGGCATTGAACCCGTAGATGGTCGTCTGTGTAGGGCTCAGACGGTGAGTAGGGATGCCGAGGTGTTGCATGACTCGGCGGGGCATAATGCTCAATGCGGACCCTGGATCTACCTGAATGCGGTTCACCTCAGATGATCCGATGTAACCTGTGAAGTACAGGGGTCGATCGTGTTTCCCTTTCACCTGCATATCATCTGCCGTGAAGGTGATGCAGGGGGTATTCTGGGAAGTGTGGAGGCAATCCTCTACATCTTCCTCCTTCGGCACCTGGGTCATGAAGACCTCAGCATTTGCCAGAGCTTCTTGCAGAGCCTCTCTGGTTGACTTTGATAGCCTCAGGAGTTCATACAAGGTGATGCGTGCCGGGATGTTGGCTAGTTGAGCCAAGACATCGAAGTGGTAAGGTGTCGAGGATCCTTCCGCTGCACCTTTTGGAAGGGCTCGAGAGAACCGAGTCTCCTTCTGCTTTGCCACAAGTGGCTTCGTGGAGGGCTTGGCTGATTCTACGGCTGGTTGCGGAGAAGCCGCTGCCGTCTCGCCGTACTGCTTCAAGTATGCCTGTCCTGAACGGGTCCCCGCCATCGGTTGGCTGGGCTCTGCGGCCAGGACTATTGTTTCCTCTTCTGAATCAGTCAGCGAGAGAACATCATCCTCTGCTTCTCGGGAGGAAGCACATACCACATGGCAGGACGAAGCTTTTGCCTTGCCTTTGGACTTCCTATTGGTCACAGTCGTCCATTGTTGTTCGTCGACGAGGTCAGGGTGGACCCACATGGTTTCCCCCTGAGGTGTAGGGATGGCTACCAAGCCCTTCTCCTGCTGCTGGTGAGGGTCTGTGTTGACCACTCTTAATTCTCCTCTTGGAATAGGAGTTACCCCCGCAGGCGTTGGAGGTTGTCTCCCGAACTGGAGAACCGACGTTACATTGGCCGTGACCTTCTTCTGCTCTGGTCGGAGCTTGAGCACCTCCGCGTCAATCAAAGCCTGAAGAATGTCCTTGAAGACGTAGCAGCTTTTGGTAGGATGTCCCAACATCCTGTGGTACATGCAGTAGTTGGGATTGTCGGTCTTGCCGACTTCCTCCGGGCGTCTAATTTCAGGGAGTTTCAGTCGATTGCTCTTGTTGAGTAGCTTGAAGAGCGAATCGACGTGTTCCTCCTTGAAGGAATACTGCTTGTTGGGGCGTGGCTGGCTTGAAGAGCCACTTGCCCTGCCTGTTTGAGGTTTGGCGGGAGATTTGGTCTCCGTCGCCAAATTATCCTTCCGCTTCGTCTGGAGGGAGGTGTCTGGTGCCGGTGCACGCCTTGTCGACCTTTCCGGCCGCAGCTTGCCTTCCTCTGCCTTAACACGGGCAACAATCTCCTCAGCCTGTTCACCCTGTTGGACTAACTGCTTCCAGGTGCGGCTTTCAGCAACTCCTATTTGAGCAAGGAGTGAGGTTTGGAGATTGTGGCGGCATGTTTCCACCAGGGTGGCCTGGGTCATACCGCTTGGGCACCGGAGTGCCGTGTTCCGAAATCTTTCCACGAAAGATTTGACGGACTCCCCTCTCCGCTGTTTGGTAGCTAAAAGGGTGGGCATTGTGACTTCGGAGTCATCTTCGAAGAAGCGTGTCAAGAACAGCTTCTCTAGATCCCCCCAGTTCTTGATAGAACCCTCCGGGAGCTTCATAAACCACTCAAAAGCCAACCCTTTCAGGGTGCCGATGAACAGTCGCGCCAGGATGGCGTCATTATCTACCACATTCCCGGTCTGGGATTTGAAGTAGTAGATGTGCTGGTTGGGTGACCCCTTCCCGTCGAATGCTTGGAGGGTTGGAGCCTTGAACTTAGGAGGGTATGGAACTAAGTCCCACTCAGCCGGATAGGGCCGGACCACTCCTGCTTCTTGGAGGTCCTTGCGATTGGCAAGGGCCTCGAGGCGTCGTTCCAATTGACTCACCCTCTTAGCATGAGTCTTCTCCTGGTCTTGGTCGCTTCTTGCCTGCGACGAGGGCTTGGACACATCCGAGGTAGATCGTCGTGTCTCGTCAGAAGATTCGGAGGGTGGGCTTCCTCCCTTTCTCCCTTTCCCCTTCGGTCGTCTAGGAGGAGATCTCGCTCTTTCTTCAAGCAATTTCTCAAGCATTTGCTTAAGGGAGTCAATGGATCTCTGTTGAGAGGCGATTATATCCATCTGGTGCTTCTGCGTCTGTTCTAAACGCCTGGTCGTCTCCTCAGGAGTGTCGGCCATGTAGGCGGAAGCCTCCTTCTCGACGGAAGAGTTTGAGGCCTGCGACTCCACTATAGCGGAGTGAGAACCACCCATTCTAATGCCGCGGGCTAAGGCATTATAGTCAATTGGGGGAATGGCCCCTGTCCGGGTGCGAGTGTGTTGATACACCCCCTCCGGCTCAGAGTCAGATTCCTCTGAGTTGACCATTAGTTGTTTTCCCTTGCTTCTGCTAGTCATGTTTGCAGTAAGCTCCGGGTATTCAACATCTGAGAAGGTTCTCCTCCTGTGGGAGCGTCTTCTTTTGGCTGACGGGGGAATCAGGGTCAGCTGTCTGATTAAGGACTGCTGGTGCACGCCTGATCCATAATGGCATCCAGAGAGCATATGGATGAGTTGCTGACAGCAGCATGACGAAGTGGCTTGATTGGCACTTCTTTTCCTTGTCAAATAATCCCTCAAATCCGTGGGAGGGGGATTAAAGAGACTGGTCTCGCGACGTCGAAGACGGGAGACAGTCATGTGCTGTTCAGCCTGGACGCAGACTTCAGGGACGCGACTCTCATGACGCGGCTGTATGACGCGCGCGCGAGTCTCGCGTTGCTGCCTGATGCGTTTAGGCCGAGTTGCTTGAGAGAGAGTGGGCTGCTGGGCCCCACGCCTATGAGTGCGTACTTCCTGCGTTTGAAAAGACGCGGAGGTTTCACCCTGGCGTTTGATGAGTTGGTCCTCAGAGGACTCAACTTGAGGGGTCTCGCGTTTGGGTCTCCAAACGCGGATCTCACGCACTGGATGAGGTGCGGGCAAGGCATCAGATTGTACGCCGCGTCTACCCCCAGTCAGACAACCCACGGTTCCGACTTGGAGTTGACGCGCGCGTCTCCTCTGTCGACGCTCAGCATTTCGATTGCGTCGAGGAGGTGGAGAGAAACCAACAACATCCTGGTTTGTAGAACCAAGAGTGTTCACCACGCGGGTCTCCTGAGAGACGTTGACGCGGGTATTCTGCGCGACGCAGTTGATCGCAGCAGCAGTGGTGCCTGGAACCACGCGGGCCTTCTGGGAGGCGTTGGCGCGTGTGTTCTGTGCGACGCGGTTGATCGCAACAGCAGTGCCTGAGGTCACGCGGGCCTTCTGGGAGGCGTTGGCGTGCGAACTTGTCTCGGCACAGTGGGCATCGGCACCCGGCAGAGCCTTAGATTGGGCTTCGGGTAGCTTCTCAGTTGAGACCCTGCGGCAGACGCGGGTCTTTGGGCTCTTGGAGCCAGAAGAGAGGAACTCTTCATACTTCGCCTGGTCGAACTCGACAACGAGTGTTTCGACCATCTTCCCCTTACGGAGAACATCATCCTGCGCCACGATCTGTTCGTCAGTGACGAAAGTAGTCCCCAGCGGAGTCGCCATCTCTTGTTTGACACGGAGAGGGGTTGGCTGGTGTAACGCTTCCTGGAATCAGATGGAAAAGATTACAGCCGGCTTAATCTTCTGGTTACAAGGGAGGGGAATATTGAATCTTGAATTCCCCCTTTGTTTAGTGCTGGGTTCTTCGTGTGGCGGTGGAGAGTGAATCTTGTTCTCCGTTGACCGGATGACTGTTCGGACCGTCGGGGATCTTCTCTTCGGTCGGTAGAGGGAGTAACTCAGCTCCGTCTACCAAAACTCTAGAGGAGGAGGTAGGCGAAGAGCGGCTAGTACTCAGTAAGCTCGCTGAAGGGTTTTCTCTCTCTCTGTCGTTGATCTCTCCTTTGATTGTCGTCTTTTTTCTTCTCGTCGTCAATTGTCCTCTTTCCTTCAATAGTGACGGGACTATTTATAGGGTTTTTAGGGGGTGATCGTGCCCCTAAAAGTGCTCCACGATGAGGGCCAACTTCCCCGCTATATGGGCGGCGGATGGCGCCATAATCGGGGTAGTTGCAACCGAGACGTGGGTGTCGATCCGACGCGTCTTGATGCTGAGGCGCGGGCTTCGGGCTGACGCGCCTTGATGCTGAGGCGCGGGCTTCGGGCTGACGCGCCTTGATGCTGAGACGCGGGCTTCGGGCTGACGCGCCTTGATGCTGAGACGCGGGCTTCGGGCTGACGCGCCTTGATGCTGAGACGCGGGCTATCTCTCGCGTCTTGATGCTGAGACGCGGGCTTCGGGCTGACGCGCCTTGATGCTGAGACGCGGGCTATCTCTCGCGTCTTGATTGTCACATTTAGCCTTGCGCCTGGATCTTGGATCTCTGTGTTTTGGTGGCTTGTCTTGGTGATTTTAGACAGCCTACATCATGTAACAAGGTGTGTCCACAATGTCCCGTTGTTATTTGTGACAGGGAGTTTATCACGAATTTCCTGTTGCTTGATAACTGTGACTTTGACATTATATTGGGTATGGACTGGCTTAGCCAGGTACATGTAGTCATAGATTGTCAGAGAAAAAGTGTAGTGTTTCGGTTTCCCAATTTATCGGAGTTCGAATTTTCTGCTAAAGGCAAAAGTTTTGATCAGGATGCAGACCCGGATGTAGTGTGTACGGAAACCCTGGCAACAGTAGATATGGGTCAGATCAAAATTCCTGTAGTAGTAAGGGACTTCTTGGATGTGTTTCCTGAAGAGTTACCCAAATTGCCTCCAGATAGAGAAGTTGAGTTCACGATTGATGTGCTTTCGGGTACTGCCCCAATCTCCAAGGCACCGTGTCGAATGGCGCCAATAGAGTTGACAGAGGTGAAAAAGTAAATTCAAGAGCTTCTGAGTAAAGGTTTTATTAGACTAAGTACGTCACCGTGGGGAGCTCCAGTATTACTGGCAAAGAAGAAGGATGGGACGTAAAGATTATGTATTGACTACAGAGAGCTAAACAAGGTGACTATCAAGAACAAGTATCATTTGCCCAGAATCGATGATTTATTTGATCAACTTTGTGGTGCAACAATATTTTCCCGGCTGGATCTCCGCTCTGGCTATCATCAATTGAAGGTGAAAGCATCAAATATTCCTAAGACTGCTTTTCGCACGAGATATGGACATTCTGAGTTTCTGGTAATGCCTTTTGGACTCACCAATGCCCCGGCAGTCTTCATGGATCTGATGAAGAGGGTGTTCTCTCATTATTTGGATAAGTTTATCATCGTTTTCATTGATGATATCCTTATTTATTCCAAAACTCTCGGGGGAACATGCTGAACATTTGAGGACTGTGCTGCAGGTACTTAGAGAGAAACGATTATATGAGAAGTTGAGTAAATGTGCCTTTTGGCTGGAAAGTGTTGACTTTCTTGGACATATTGTTTCAGGTCAAGGTATAGGAGTGGACCCAAAGAAAGTGGAAGCGGTAGAAAAATGGCCGACTCCTAAATCAGTAATGGAGGTGAGACAATTTTTGGGCTTAGCTGGATATTATAGAAAGTTTGTGAAAGAGTTTTCAAAGATTGTGAAACCTTTGACACATTTGACCAAGAAAGGGGAGAAGCTTAATTGGACAGAAGAGTGTGAGGCAGCTTTTGCAGAATTAAAGCACAGGTTGACAACCACACCGATTCTTGCTATTCCGGATCAGTTTGGTGGTTTTGTTATACATAGTGATGCATCAGGACAGGGGCTTGGTTGTGTGCTTATGCAACATGATAGAGTGGTGGCCTATGCCTCAAGACAACTCAAGTCACATGAGCAGAACTATTCAACTCATGACTTAGAATTGGCGGCTGTTATTTTCGCCCTGAAGATCTGGCGACATTATTTACTGGGGACTCGAGTGGAAATTTTCACAGATCATAAGAGTCTGAAATATATTTTCACCCAAAAAGAATTAAATATGAGACAGAGAAGATGGTTGAAACTCATGGCAGAGTATGATCTTAATCTCCAGTACCATCCAGGACGTGTCAATGTGGTGCCTGATGCGCTAAGTAGGAGACCGGCTGCTATGATCCTCACACAGCAGAAGAAGTTGATTGAGGAAATAAGAAGATTAACCCTAGAAGTAGTTATACCAGGAGCAGTAGCTCATTGTATGACACTACAACTTCAGTCATCTTTAATAGACAAAATAAAGGAAGCTCAGGCAGGTGACAAGCAACTCCAAACGTTCAGGGGTCAGGTGAAGCTGGACTGAGAAAGGATTTACTTCTTCATGAAGATGACTCTTTGAGATTTGGTGCACGGTTATGTGTGCCTAAGGGAGATGTTAGACAAGAGTTATTGCTAGAAGCTCATAACTCTCCGTATAATATTCATCCTGGTGGAACAAAGATGTATCGGGATCTTAAGCAACATTTTTGGTGGCATGGGATGAAAAGAGAAATAGCTAGATTTATATCTAAATGCCTTGTCTGTTAACAAGTAAAAGCAGAGTACCAGAGGACCGCTGGTTTATTGCAACCACTTCCTATTCCTGAATGGAAGTGGGAACATATTACTATGTATTTTGTGACTGCACTGCCAAGAAGTTCAAAAGGTCATAATGCTATCTGGGTAATCGTTGACAGACTGACCAAGAGTGCCCACTTTATCCCTTTTAGAGTGGGGCAGTCCACTGAGATTTTGGCAGAACGATATATGCAGGAGATAGTAAGATTGCATGGAATTCCAGTGAGTATTGTGTTAGATCGAGACACAAGATTTTTGTCTCATTTCTGGCAAAGCCTGCAAACTAGTCTGGGAAGCAAGTTGAAGTTCAGCACTGCTTACCATCCCCAGACTGATGGACACTCTGAAAGGGTTACACAGATTCTGGAAGACATGCTACGAGCCTGTGTTATGGATTTCAAGGGGTCCTGGGAAGATCACCTACATTTAGTTGAATTCTCATATAATAACAGTTACCAGACTAGTATTCAGATGTCACCATTTGAGGCTCTTTATGGACGGAAATGTAGATCACCCGTGTGTTGGGAAGACATTGGCGAACGGAAACTACTTGGGCCAGAGCTGATAACTCAAACTGTGGATAAAGTAATTCAAATTAGAAAGCATCTCCAAGCTGCACAGGACCGTCAGCGGAGATGGGCAGACTCTAAAAGAAGACCCTTGGAGTTTGTGATCGGGGATCATGTATTTCTTAAAATATCACCTACTCGGGGAGTTATCAGATTTGGAAGTAAAGGGAAACTGAGTCCAAGATATATCGGGCCAATTAAAATTATAGACCGAATTGGTGCAGTTGCTTATAAGCTGGCATTGCCTCCATCTTTGGAAGGAGTACATGATGTGTTTCATGTGTCTCAACTTCGGAAATATGTGCCTGATGAGAAGCACATCCTTGATTATTCAGAATTGATGCTGAGACCGGATTTGACTTATGATGTTCAACCAGCGGCAATACTTGATCGTAGAGAGAAGGTCCTTAAGAACAAGGTGATTTCTTTAGTTCGAATTGGTTGGGATCCTAATTCCCTGGGAGATTCCACCTGGGAGCTGGAAGAAGAAGTTCGAGAGAAGTACCCTTCCCTATTCTCTGACTCTCAGGTATCACATTATAAAGATCTTAATTTTTATATAACTTGTTGCATTCTAAGTATCTATTTAAATTTCGAGGACGAAATTTTTGTTATTAGGTGGGTAGAAGTGTAACCCTCAGCTGTTGTTATACGTGTCACCGTCATATACGATATGGAGTACGTAGGAAATTGACCACCCTGAGAACCCGACTGTACTAGTTTCAGTATCACAAATTATTTTCTCATAGTTTAGATATTCTGAAATTTTCTAAAACTTTTTATGAATTATTTTGGAAAATGTCCAAGATCTGTGTCAACCGACGCCAATAATTAACCCAAGGATTTTTAATTCGCAAATGGGGTAAAATTTCTAGAATCTACTTCTGTATTAAGCTTTAAAATCTCATTTTCTACTTTCAAGTATTTTTGACAATTTTTCTGAATTAGTCCAAAATCGGGCCGAACAGGTGTCGCCCGGTATCACTGATCCTTTCGAGATTTTTAATTCACAAACCAGTTTAAATTTTTACAATCCGATTTCACAGTGTGTCTTAGACTAATATTTTTTATTTTTCATAATTTTTCGGGACTGTTCGGAACTAGTCAATTTTTGACCCAATTATTTAAATGTACAAAATCTTATAATAATAATCTGAATCTAAAAATCTAACCAACGATACCACTTTCTCTACGTTTCTACAAAATTCCCAGTAACTGACTTTTACCCCCTTCTTCACTTTTCTACACTCTTCTTCTTAACCAACATACTTCATCTTAACAATCCCAAAGTTCCCATTAAAACTAAACACTTTTCATTAAACCTTAACAGACTACTCTCTCTCACTCTCACTCTCACTTTCTTTACCTATCACGCCAACCAGCGCCGCCGCCGCCAGCTGCCCAACGCTGCCCTGTGCCCCCAAGCGAGCGCCTCCAACCCCACCGCCACTTCCCCACCTCATATCAACCCACACCACCGGAGCGTCACCGGAGCTCCGTCAGTATCCACCACCGCGCGCGCAGCCGGACAACCACCGCGGCCACCTCCGGCCGCGACCAAACGTCGATCTCCTTTCTCCCCCTCTTCTTCTTTGGCGCCTGCTGCTGTTGCGCCGTGCGCAGGGCACCGATCGCAGGGGAAAGGAAGGGAGAAAAACCCATAACGGGTTTGTATTTAGACCCGATTCGCAACCCGAAACCTGCAACCCCTTTTCGTATAAGAGGTAAATTTCATAAGAGCCCCTTTGGAATTATTATTATTTCATTTATAACCCTGAAAATTTTAGTTTAACTCCATGATCACTTTCAGATCTACCCTGAGTCGTGCTTCAGACAATACGTGGTCATTTAACGTCCGAATCTTGCGTTCTTCGTACCGTTGGGATCGGAACAACGAGACTTCATTTATAAGGCAAGTGTTTCCCTGTATTCTCATTATTTCTCCAATACATCATTTGTAGAGTCGTGTCAGCTGACTGGAATATTTGATTCCCGATATTATAATAATTCTGGATAAACGGCCTGTATCTTAGGGGTTGAGTAGTATATCGGAGCATGGACTTGGCCTATGGACTATTCGAGTGTGCATGCTAACATGGAAATAGCTGGGATAACTGCATGTATTTCTATTACGTACTCCCGTTACATGTTACTTTGATACGCCTCGTAGTGATTCCTGTTACACATTATATAGTTGATTACATTCTTTATGCCAGTTATTTGCTATATACATGCACACTCATCTACATAACTATAGGACGTAGGCCGTAACGCGTGTTTCCTATATTTTTGTCACTTGTTCCAGTGAAATCATGTCATTACTTGTTATCCTGAAATGAAATCACTTGGGATGGGGAGACTGGATGATTGATTAGATCTTATCAGGTGGGTGTACTGGATCCATATTGTTAATCCCACTGCAGGGGATGGTAGTGCTACCTACCAATTGTATATAGCTCCATGAGCTCACGTTACTTGTTTCGTGCTCCCCTCTTAGCGGAGGGCCCTGGTCTCAGCAGTCAGGGGTCCGTTTAAGGCCGTGATCCCGGGTATGCACGGGATACACCCACCTGATCGGAGCTCCTCGATTGTTAAGTCTCATATCACACATGTATGCACTCATGGACAAGATACTGAAAAGTAACTCCACTGATATTTTGATTATCGTCATCTTATTACATGTCCTGTTTCAGCTATGTGCATGTGCATTTCATGTCTTGTTTTTATTCTCCCTGTCTTTTCTTTGTACACTTGCTCGGTCGCATCTGAGACCCTGGGTTTGCTTGCCCAGATATAGAGTCCGTGGTTATACCCTCATAGGAGGATGCGGAGTACCTAGACGGTTTGGCTGAGCAGCTGTAGGACAGTTCGTGACCTTGTCGTCTCTTTTGGGCTTTCAGTATGTTTCATAGTTGTACATTTTTTTCTTTTTTTTCTGTTCTAGTTATTGTATAAATATGCTGATGGGCTCAGATGTACTATATTTTTGGTACTGTATTGACTGTATTATGTACTCTTGTTACATGTAATCTAACATATCAGCAGTTTTTTATCTTACAAGGAGACTTGTACAGGTCTACAGTAGGCTTAACGTGTATACGTAGGGACGTCATACCCAACGTATACATGTTGCCGATCATGTCACGAGTGTATTTTGAGTAGTGGGGCGTGACAGTTGCTCAGGATTATGATTTTCTACTGGTATTTGAATGTCTGGCCTACTATCATATCAGGGAAGACAAGTTGGACCCAGGGGCGAGAAATGATGTGTTCATAGGATTCAAGAAAGGAGTAAAAGGTTACAAAATTTGGGATCCAAAGAACATGAAAATTATATTGAGTAGAGATGTCACGTTTGATGAGACTTTAATGGTGAAGCCTACAAACTCTCAGCAGGTGGAGAGTCAGACGGCCAACAGGATATTACAGCAGGTGGAGAGTGATGCTACTTCACCATCTCTAGAAAGATCAGTATCATTTTTGGTCACACCCTCGGTGACACAGGGAGATGATCAGCTAGCCAAACATGATGCTGATAATGATGAGGATCAAGGATAAACTATGGATAATGTCCAAGAATCCATTGCAGTTGGAAGGACTCAGAGAAATCCACATAAGCCCAGTTGGCTTAGTACTCATATGATTGTGGCCTATGCTCTCAGTCGCTGAGGAGGTAATCCCATCCATTTTCGGAGAAGTTAAAATCAGTTCAGAGTCTAAGATGTGAAAGAATGTCATGATGAAAATGATAAGTTAACACAAAAATGACACTTGGGAACTGTAAGAGTTACCCAAGAAAAAGAAGGTGATTGGTTGTAAGTGAGTATTTACAAAGAAATATGGATCTTCAGATGGTGATATTGTACGCTATAAAGTCAAATTGGTAGCTAAAGGCTACGCTCAACGAGAAAGCATTGACTAAAATGAGTTATTCTCACCTGTTGTAAAACACTTGTCTATTCAGATTTTGTTGGCAGTGGTAGCACAGTGATTAGTCTTTAAAACTGCATATTTCATATCATATCTTCACATTTATTTAATATTAAATTCTGCTAATAATACGTCTCTTGTATGTTTTTAGGTCCATGGCATGAAATGAAGAAGAAGACTCAAAATCATCATTTAATTGGTGATTAAAAAGCTATAAAGATAGCCATTGACTTTGAAAGGCTGTTTCGTTAAAACCAAGGGCCCAAAACCAGAAAGTGGAACATGCAGCCGACAGGGGACAATTGGGCAGCGCGCAGCAGGCGGCGCAGCGCGCGCCGCCCCAGTACTGTCGCGGAAACACGGCTTGGACCGCGTTTCAGCGACAATCTTGTGGGGTCGCGTTTCTGCTAGCACGCGGCTCCGTGCAACCTCTTTGGTGCCCCTTTCATCTTGTTTGGTGGGAAAATTGAGGGCGTGTGTAAATTCTTTATTTGGTTGTATAGAAAAATTACAACAGATCAATAATCCTTTTACAAGAGAGGGGAGATATTCAAACTCATATCTTCTCTTTGTTTAATGCCGGGTTCTTGATGTGACGATGGAAAGTGAATATTATTTTTCGTTGACCGGGTGAACGTCAAGACCTCTTGGGAATCTTCTCTTTGGACGGTGGATGAAGTAACACAGCTTCTGTCCAATAAGAATCTTAAAGACACTTTAGGTAAGAACAAACTTGAACTCAGCAAGTTGTTAGAAGAATTGAACTCTCTCTTTTTTTAACTGGAGATCTTGGTCCTTCTATGGCTTATGACCGAGGTTCTTTTGACCAAAAAAATTTTCCCCACGCCTCTTCCATATCAAACTGGGCTATTTATAGAGGTTTCAAGGGGTAAAAGTGTCCCCTAAAAATACTCCATAATAGGGGTTAACTCTCTCATTTGTGGACAGTAATTGACCCAGTAATGAGGACAGTTATAACCAAGACGCGGGCTTTGAGCTTCGTGTTTTGTCATTGAGGTAACGCTTGAGAAACACGAACTTCAAGTGCGAACTTCAAGTTCTGTGTTAAGCTGCATGTGAGATGCGTGCTTTGAACTCTGCGCCTAGGTATTGTATAAATAATTAGGACGCAAGTTTCAAGCTCTGCGTCTTGACCATCGTGGTAAAGCAGAGACGTGGGTTTCGACCCTCGCGTCTTGGGACTGCGGTGATGCTGAGGCGCGGCTTTCGAGCTATATGTCTTGGTCATCAAAATGATGTTAAGACGCGAGTTTCAATCCTTGCGTCTTGGTGCTGTGCTAGTGGCTATGACTAGCCTTGCGTCTGGAATCTGGACCCTGCTTTCTGATGACTTATCCTTAGTGATTTTTGACAGTCTACACGCCTATAAATACCCCCTTTGTGTTCTGTATTGAGAGATATCCAGAGAGTTGTGTAGTTTTCTTTTCCATGTTATAATTTAGGGTTGTTTAGATTAGTTGTTCTTCTTCTTCCTCTTTGTATTTTTTATTTTTTATAGATCTTGTAATAGAAGAGAGAGTGGTACATGGTTGGAAAGCAAGAGTGCTTGTAATAGAAGGTGATAATTTATGAAAGGTTCTCTTTTTATCTCTCTTTATTTTTTTCTCTCTAACTCCTTTTATATGTTTAGCTAATTTTCTCTCATGGCAACTAACTACTAACTACTAACTTGCTAACTTCTTATTTGATAATCCACATCAATCTAATAGCCTCTACTTGGCCTTACTCTTGCAAGAGCCATTGATGGCTCATGATGATGGATCAACACTCTAACATCCTAACTCTCTAACAAGCTAACATTACTTTACTCCATACTTACTCTTGTCTAGTTTTGATAGTTTAAGTGTAGCTTGCATTTGTTTGTTGAGTTGGGACGTGATGAGTTACATATAGGTTATGCTTTGAAACGCTCTTGAACCAAAGATCAGTGATGGCCAATGATACATGTGAGGTAACTATCACTAAGAGGTTAGCATGATTAGTGGAGCCATTAATACTTAGGTGCCATGGGTTTTTTTTCTCTTTTTACTTTATTTTAGAAATATATCAAAAACCACAAAATAATCTTTTCTATGTTTCCCACTTCTTCGTGTTTCATTGTACTCTTCTATTTTCATTCTTTGTTTTCTTCTCTTTGATTCTTTAAAATATTTAAGAACTGTTAACATACACATAAACATACCGTGTAAGCTTCTATCGCCTCTCGTCTTTGTGGATTCGACTCGAGGATTGAAGAATTGTTAAAGTGTGTGTGCTATAACGGAAGTATCAAGGAAGCCAAAGCACACACACTTTAACTTTTGATTTCAAAATAACACTTTTTGTGTGCGGTTTTCTCCCGATCAAATTTTGGCGCCGTTGTTGGGGATGGGAACAGTTTGATTTCACATTTTTGTTAATTTTTTTCTTTGTTTTTTGTTTTTGCAGGTTAAAGTTTTAGCATTGCAGAAATCCACACTTGCTTTTGTGTGGTTGGGTAAATTCTTATATATTCTTATATTCTGCTGCTAGTTTTTGTTACTTGTGCGATGTAATAATTTTAAGAACTAAAATACGGTAATTTGATATTTTAAAATGGTTTAGACATTTACATTTAGGCACGAGTCGATTTCAATTCCAATATATTATATTTTATTCTTGTGTTGTTGTGATCTTAGAGGTGTACATATTGCATTGCATATAGTTAGGACAAACACGTGGGTGATTTACTCTCTTTGTGTGTTCATTCTTATCTATATTGGACATTTGCACGAATTGAATTTAAGGACCCAATACAACATAAGGTGGGGAAGTCATTACTCTTCCTTAGCCTAAAAAATCACCTTTCCACTCACACAACCCAAGCCTAAATAAAATTTGCTAGACGTTGGACCCTAGGGACATCTCGGACTAATTTAAGAGATTGACCTAAAAGAAAAGTTGTTAGAAGTTAACTCTTGTCAAATTGGCGTCTAAGATTGGGGATTGAGAGGCGAAACCTCGAAGAACAGTGGTTTGACATAATTAGGCTCGTTGATCCGGCACAGATACCTTCCACTGATCTTGCCCCTACCGGGCCGATTAACTCGTGGTCAGATTCTGATAATGTACTTCTGTGGACAGTCTAATCAGTTAGGAGTCGTTTAGGTCTAAGTTCACCTTAGCATAGGCTTGTTTTCTTTTTCTTTTTCTTTATTTGTTTGTTGTTTTCTTTTTTTGTAAATTGTGAAATAGATTTTAATAACAATAATTTTTTCAATCCTAATATGAATTCATATTTCACCCCGACCTCATTTGACTCAGATACTCTAACCCGGCTATGTACAACATGAACCAACCATGTATATGTCGAGTTGGGATTATCCGACTCAATATGACCCATATCCCCGATCATATGACTATAATTTTCAAAATAATTTCAACTCTTCACAGAGTCAATGGGGATTCACCTCCCCCAAGTCAAATTTTCAACCACCTTTTTCACAATTTTCACAATATTCATTCCCCGATTTTGATTCATATACTCCTTTTCTTGCTCCACCAACTGAAGAGAAATCCAATTTGGAAAGAAGTATGGAAGTCATGCTTGAGTCTCAATAACAAATTCAAAATTTGCTCAATTCACAATCCTTCCTAAATCAAACTCCATATACTCCTTTTCTAGAACACACAATTGAAGAAGAATCTGAGTTAGAAAAGCATTTGAAAATCTTTTGTGAAACAGTACAACGATTTCAAAATATGTTAGACTCATCATCTCAGCTAAATTTTCAAGAGTCCTACTCATCTTTCATTTTTGAAATCGTTTTCATTTTTTGAGCCATTAGATTCAAGAACATAACAAATATTCCATTAAAAACGAGTTTTACATCTCTAAAAAAGAGTTCAAAAGCTAATATTCCATTAAAAACATTTGTCTTACAATGATTTTACATAAATTTTCTCAATTTCAAAAAAAAAACTAGTCATGTCTAGCTTTAGTTTTATGATCGCCTATGAAAAATCCTTAGAGCCCGCTCATCCTGTGCAGATGCTTCGGATGGGGCAGTCTCAACGGTATGAAGTGCATTAATGCTCAACCGCAATGTCCGAAAAAGGGTCGGCACAGAGTGTGGTCTATCTGGTCCCATTTGAAGTAAAGGCTCGCAAATCGCTCTAACTCGAGCTATTCTCTGCATTGAAAATATAATCTTGTTAATAAGCTAATAATATACAGTGTCAAAACAAAAATAATTATATTTTACATGTGCTAGCACATTGGCATCGACGTCCTCACCAGGTGCATGCCCAGGGGCCAAAGACCTATTCGATGGATTTTGAATAAGAGGATGAGGTATTCTTCGAAACCAATCCATATATTGATCTACAGTGTCTCATTAGAACCTGACTTTTACACTCCTTTCATTGGGTGATAGTACGTAGGACTGCCACCTTTCCAAGTAACTACAGCTCCAGTTATAAGACATCTTGTGACAATTTGAGGTCGACCCTCTTCTAACCTTCTCTGGAAGGAGTGGCATCGGCAGATGATCTGAACCCTACCGAACTGTCCAAGCACGCATTCTGAATGGTAGGATTTGACGATGTCGATACACTTTACAAAACTGTTGAAAAAACAAATGGGATCAAGTGGATGACAGTCTCTGTAATCCTGGTATGGGTTCTCCACCACTTACAATTGACAACAGCAATATTAATATATTTATCATTCCAAAAGGTTGCAATTTCTTAAAAAAAATAATTTACCTCACGCGCTCGCAAGCAATCAAGTAATTTACGGATTGCTTGCAGATTTTCCAAAGATATGCTCGCTGATCCAGGCATATCCCAAATGAATGTCCGTGACATATCATTGTTATAGCCCATGTTTTGAGGGGATGCAAGTTGAGAAAATGCTCATAGATCTATGCCTATTGATCATACCACATTATATTCATATAAAATATTTAGCTAACTGTGTAAAAGTCTTAAAAATCCTCCAAAAATGGCAGATATCCAACAATCTGCTTCACTCCACCTCTCGAAATAGATGTCTGTACATGTATGCTAATGTAGCAACTCCCCATGTAAAGTTTGACACCCGATCGAGGTCCTCAAATAATTTTAAATAATAAATAGAAACTATTGTTCCACTCTTGTTTCTGAAATGAATACAACCGACCAAATAAAGAAATGTGCTCTGGCAGCGCACTGAATACGCTTATCTGGGTCTTCATCCATGACACGAGAGAACTTCGATCGGAGCCATTCCAATCGAACTGAGGTACCCCAGACCATGCCAAGCTCGTCGTCAGTTTGTCGAGAGGACACACCAAATAGGTTGATAAGTAATTCTCAGGCATTAGTTATTCTCTGGGGCTTATTCACAGAATGACCACGCACTGATATGTCAAAAAGCGTGAAAACACCAGTGTAATAGCCATGTCACCAAACGGCATGTGAAAACTATTCATTTTCAGTTGACAATGTTCAAAGAATGCAGAGATAACTACCGGATTTGCCCTACGGAATGGAATGCTTCTCAACCATTGTAATCCTGATTCATAAATATAAGTGACAAATCGCCCATTTGGTGTGTTCATATCCCGCACCCATTCACTCAGTTTTGATGCATGAGTAATGCACTTGAGTGGTTCTCCTTCCTGAAAAAAGATTGCTATTAGTAACAGGAGTTTGTCATATAATTAACTAAAAAAATTAAAAATCAATTTCTTACTTCACAGGTCCAGATATCTTCCACTATATAGTTTTAAGTAGTGTAATATCGGTCGGACTGTCCGAAAATGGCGCAATCAACTCTTCTGACTCCTCGTCTTCTTCGCCCTCCGCTATTTGGAGATCTTTCTTTGCCTCGGAATCATTGAGAGGACTCACCCAGTCTACGGCTTCTTTTCAAAGCCATCAGACGGACTCTGGAGGGACCTGCAGTATCCATAAATGTGATAGAGAAAAAATAATCTTGTTATATATATTAAGAACTGGTTGGATTTAAAATCATCTATGTTCGGCTAACTCTAGCCAAACATAGATGATCTGTTCTGCTAGAGTAGAGCGAACTGGAAAATTTTGTTCGGCCAACTCGAACGAACAACTGTTCGTTCAGTTGAATTCTATCGAACGTGGTATAAGTTGTTCGGCTCTCTACGACTGAACAGATGATGAAACCAACAGACTCCAATCAATTTTTTTTTCAATTTTTGAAGTATAATCAATGATTTTCTTTACATTTAATTGGAATTTAGCAACAATTAAAACATAACAAATTGAAGAAATCAAACAACAATTCATCAAAATTTACAAAATCAACAAAAATCTAAAAATTTCCTAGGTCGTCGGCGTGCATTGCTGGCGTGGATCGTCGGCGTTGGTCATTGGCGTGGGTCGTCAGTAAGAGAGGAAGGGGTTGATAAAATTTATTTTGGGAGATGATGGTGAGAGAGAAAGATGAGAGCAGTGTGATCAAGAGAGGGGAACAATGTGAGAGTGAATGTTGTGCGTGAGAGAGAGAGAGAGAGAAAGTATTAAGGGTATTTTGGAGATTATGTAAAAAAATTAGAATATAGATAAAAAGAGTATTTCAGGGAATAGTGATGTATGCCTTAATCAATTTTAAGGTGCATTAATCATGTGTGTTAATCGTTGTTGTGTGTCAATATCCGTGCTTCAATCTAAGAGCTTTAACAAATAATTGCCCAGGGTAAAGCCTGGCTCATTTCCACTCAAATGAGGAGACTCTCTCTATATACGTACACACATATATATAGAGAGAGAAAGATAGACTTGTGTAGTTCTGGAAGAATTTGAGCCTGAATTCTTCTCACTCAAATACAATGCTATGATATTCAAATATATGATCCACTATGTTGAAGTTGATTTATATTATTTAAAGTAATTAAAAATAAAAAATTAAGTATTTTGAATAGTTTTTGCCCAACCATTAAGTAGATGCAAAATGGATGGTCGAAAGTAGTGAGTTGGTTAATTTAACTGTGTAAAATATTTGAACCTGATCGTACACGTATTTTGCAATTATATTATTATATTCTTACATTTATCTTGCAATAATCCTTACTATTTACTTGTCTTAATGTCTGAGTGTTGCTGAAATTATTAATAGAGAGAGGATAATCCCAAATCTGGATCAGTTAAATCAGATTTTTGAAGATTTATTCGATTAACTGAAGAATCAACGAAGATTAGATTGAATCTAGAAATCCAAAGTAAATTCTAATAGAAGATCATAGTGTATCAGAGAACTGCAGTCCATGGCCTCCCAAATCTAGCCCAATGGCCAAATCTGCGGCTTTCTTATTTCAATTGGGGAGCATTTGCTCCCCTTATCTTCATACACTTTTCCCCGGTTCATTTCTCCTATAATTACTGCAAAATTCAGAGAAGAACGTGCACCACTCTAACAAAGAGTCTAGATTACGCTTTTACGCTTTTTACTTTAGTTTTAACTAGGGCTTCTGTCTTTATTTTCAAATAATTTTTTTATTTCTTTATAAACTTAGGTAAGAGAGAGATTCATGTTAAAGAGAGAGTTGTATTGAGAATGACACCATTGTAATCTTCTCTCCTTTCTTTCATTGTTTCTTGATTTAAATCAAAAGTTTTCTTTTCTTCTTATTTTATTTTACTTTCCTTTGAGGTGACTTGTAATCCAAATGAATCCAATAGTCTCGAATATATCTTGCCCTTGCAAGTACCACTGATGTCTTATGGTGATGGATATCTATTTCAAAGCATTTAATAGTTTAGTATTTTTTTCGCTTGCACTTTTTTTTGTTAGACCGATTTGGAATAGGAAAGATCCTATATGTCATGATGTGATCGCCTTCAAGTTAAGGATAGTCATTGCAATAGATCTAAGGTAAAACAAGCACCGAAAAGGTGAGTGAACTTCTCCCTCATTTCTTAGTTTACAACATATTTTAAATCAACTCTTTCTCTACTCTTTTTATTTCTTTCTTTTTAACTTAATTTTTCTTTTAACAGTAACACCATCTTCTTCTATCTTCTCTTCTCTTCTTCTAACTTAACTCTTTTATTTCTTTTAAGAAACTAAGAAGAAATATTTTAACCAGTTCTAGTAAAACTAAGAAAGATTACACAAACGCTTCTATCGTAATTCCTCCTATAGATTACGACCCGCATAACCACTTGTTATAACGGTGGTATTGAGCAACCTAGCACTTTTATTTCTTATTTCTAAACTTCAATTTTCTGTGTAGGTTCAACCTCAATCAGAAACCTAGCAAAACATGGTATGTAAGGGTTTTTAGATGTTTAGATCATGATCAAATGGTCGGATCGAGAATAAGTATTCTAAAGATAAAGAACTACGCAATATGCTTTTCGACCGTCCATTTTTCGCCTATTTGATGGAAGGACAAAAAGTATTCAAAACACTTGATTTTTGATTTTTAGTTACTTTAAAATATATAGATCAACTTCAATGGAATGGATCTTGTATTTGAATTTCATAGCATGGTATTTGAGTGGGAAGGATCTGGGCTTCCGAAACTACAGAAGTTTATCCTATATACATATGTACATATATACATATACATATACATATATACATATATATATATACATATATTTGAACTTGAAAAGAAGGGAAGAGTGACATGCACTCTCTTTTGATGGGTGAAGTGGTCAGTTTTCAACTTCTCTTGAAATCATGACATGTGTCCTGCTACCGAAAGGCACTCCGAGCGGTAGACCCGACCCTGGTTCGGTTCGAACCGGCGAACCAAATAGGGAACCGATTTTGTGGAACCAAAACTGGCTCGGCTGGCCAGTTCACCGGTTTAAAATTGAACTGGAACCGGCCCAGGAATGGGCTGGTTCCAGTTGATGTTTCTTGAACCGCGAACCGGCGGTTCTGGGTTCAAACTGGATTTTCGAAGAGCCCTGTTTTTTTTATTCTGGCCTGGCCCAGCTGCCAGCTGGCCTGCTGGCCAGTTGGGCCGTTTTTTTTTTTAATAATAATGGTAGGTTGTAGGAGTTGGAGGAATCCAACTCCTACAGTACATCCCTCAACAGTTAAAAATGGAACATTGAAGGCTTGGAGCCAAGCCAACGTTCATTTGATGAAGATGTTTATGACTTATTTAGTAAAAAAAATACTCTAGATAATGAAAATAGTAGGAGTATATAGTTCAAGTATTAATAACCCCGATCATGACCAGATTAGTAGTAAAGTTAAAGATACATCTAAACTTAGCAGAGGACAACAATTACTATTGCAAAGAGCCAAAAAAAACCCAGAGGTCTTCATCAAGTTCGAACACCGAGCTTGATAGTATCTAACCACTTCATTTGAGTTTAATGAAGATTTTCAAGATATAAAGTTTCAATCCTGCAATGGTAGAAGGCATTCAACACTTTTTTCAATCATATCAGTTATTGCTAAACAAATTTTAGCAACGCCACTGTCAACAATAGCTGTAGAGTGAGCATTCAGTGCGGAGGGATTATCTTTGACCAAACTCGGTCTAGTGTGTCCTCCGACTCAGTGGAGACCCAAGCATGTCTTGATGATTGGACATAAGCATCGTTAAGAAAACAAGAAATCGTGCGGGAACAAAGTGAAGACTTTATAAAATTAACAACCACCGGAACAGAAGGAAGCGATTGAGGTAAAGTAAGGGAATAAGGTAATAGAACTATGTGGGCTTTGATTCCTCTAAACCCCGTGAGGATACGTAGGCAACTTAATTATAGTAAAGATTAAGTTCAAGCTTGTCTATTATGTTAATTTAATATTTTGTTATATTTTTTAAATTAATTAATTAAGGGTCTAGAACTGAGTTCGGAATTGGGTACAACCGGTTTCCAAATTAGGTACAACCAGTCCCGAAATCGGAACGGAACCGCTCCGGTTCCGAAACCGGAACCGAAACCGGGCTCTAAGGGTCTAGTTCTGGAACTTGGGTCGGGTCTATCGAGCAGTCAACGGCTTCTCATCGAGTCCAGCATAGACATATGAGGAAACTCTCATGATTCCATCCCAAGGCCATATTCAGTCCAAAGTCACTCTTCTAGACTCTCGACCAATCTGAGGTCATCCCACAGTCCGGAGACCCCAGCCTCCAAAATGAAAACCCTCCGTGAGGACAATCGCTTCTATGCTGGTTACAGCTTAGCGACACGATCACTGCGATTCATGAATTCAGTTATGCACCAGATCATCCCCACGTTCAAAATGTTACAACACCTCTACTTCAATACATGCTGTTATGGATAGTGACGGGTATCTCTATATGACAATCCCAACAATCAAGCGGCGCGATTTGGGTGGTTACGAGGAAATTACAATATGCCAATCATGCAGTTGCTGAGATTCAAAATACTTGCATGTGCATCAACAGCTCAATCAGTATTAATATTGTTTCTTCTCCAATGGGGAGGGGGTTCGCTTTGAATTACCACCAGAATAACACACAAGTAATCTCTTTGTTTTCTCTTTAAACAGATACTTATTCTCACGCTCGAAGGTTTTCGGTCGGCACCATAACGGTGCTCCTGATCTGAAAGGCATTTTCCTTCCTCTGTGTTTGTTGGTAGGTTCATTAGGGAGTGTCCAATTGTTTGTGGTGAAAAATTCCCACCACATTGGTGCTTTCGATGAGAGTTCCTAAGTAAACGCTCAGAGTTCCCTCCCTTTCGCCAAACACTTCCCAAAAAAAACCCTCCTCAAATAACGTCATAACGATGATGGCCCCTCAAAAGAAGGCCTCCTTACAGACCCTACTTCAACTGCTGCCTCCAAAGGCAAGAAGATTTCCACTTGGGGTAGGGGTTTTATCAATCACCATCTCTAGAACTCCAACATTGTTTTCAACCAGTTGAGGAAGAGCACTCGTCCCCAGCAATCACAGAGGCGAGGGCAGCCAATGAGCTTGAGTCTCACTACCTACTAAGGATAACTCCTTCAAATGCTAGTCCGCCTGCAGAAGCAACGAGCAAGACAGGAGGCGGCTCGCGAGCACGAGAAGGCCTTCCTAAAGATGGATGTTGTTACGCGTGTCCATAAACAACTACTCGCTCAGATTGAGGTGCTCTGAAGAGCCCCAATGAGGGGCTCATATGAGGAAGAGTCCCGCACAGTCATGTGTGATCGACACCGCATGCATTGGGGGTAGCCGAAGGTGTCGCCGATCTACTTCCCTATGTAAGTTCACCTAGAGGGGGGGTGAATAGGTGATGGCTAATCTAATGGTCACTTAATGACAAATAATACGGAATTAAAAACTATTATGACCTAAACTAAACTCTTACACTAAACACCACGTATAACACAAGAGTGTTGCCGAA